>APFE030896917.1:0-18811 GCA_000404065.3 Pinus taeda | reverse complement strand
TATCGTTATTATTATAGATTATATTCAATGAAAATTAATCTTAGTAATGTACTTTTATATTTATAGAACACTGTTACACAGTATTTTGTCACCATCCCGATTACCTCTTCTCTCGTACATTGGAGGACCTATTCCGGTACCTCTAAGAAGTGACATAAATTGAAAACACCTGCATTGTATCCCCTTGAGTATGTACTTCATATGCCCTGAAGACACCTTCTACAAAATACCCATAAATATAGCCCTTTTTCCATTGGCGTTCTTCCACAGTGTATCACTCGCGCCATGGGGGAAATCCTCTAAAGAGGGCGCGCCAGTTGGCGCTCTGTGTCAGAGTCATACTAGCGCCAACGTTGGGTAAAGTTTTTAACAAACAAACTTCCGAAGCTTATTTCTAACCTATTCATGAACTGATTCCAGTTTGAGTTAGTTCGGTTGGGCTTCGAATCTCCCAAGGAGGGAAGTAGTTCTCCACCTCTCATGGAAGCTTCCTAAAGATAAGGACAATCCCATGAATCTTTTGGATGATCCTATCTCCTTCTCCTCTCTATATAAGCTCGTCCTTTTGCATTTGACAAGCTAGTTGTAATTCTACTCTTCAATCTCCAAATTCTAAGTCCCAAAGTCTAAGAATTGCTAAGCTCATGCTACAAGAGACCTTGTTCATCCCCATAAGGCTATATCTTTAAGGAGGAGATCCATGTCCAAGTAATCAAGGAGAGAGAGGCTTGTTCCCTATCCCCTACGAACTTTGCAAGGCATGTGTTGCTGATCACCCAGCCAAAGGAGGATTTGATGTCAGAACTTGCTTGTATTCTTTTTTGTTTATCAATAATAATAGACGACTATCATTATAGTTCCACTCATATTGTCTTTATAATGATGTTTGAGTTGTATCCTTTCTGACTAATACATAGTTGCATTTCTTGGATTTTATGCTTGTATTTGTCTTGTTCTTTGCATGTGCATGTGTCTGTTCATGAGGATCGTGACAATTGTGACGAGCTGAAGCAAAAGAACAGAAGCGACGACTCTTCTACGAATACTAGCATTAGATTCGAGGTAGGCCCTCATCATCGGACTTTACTTTGCAATTAGGAACCTGCGCGTTAGCATTGCTTGATTGTTGCTAGACCCCATTTAGGCTAGTGGGATCGCCTCTGTCCGCACAGGGGATTTACCTATAGAACAAATACATTTAATTATTAAATCATAATATATAACATATAATATTATATATATATATTATATATATATATATATATATCTATTCTATCTATCTATCTATCTAATCTAATCTATCTATCTTATCTTATATATATATTTATATATATAGTATATATATATATATATAATATATATATATATATATATATTATTATATACCATAAAATTAAATTTTAGATATAATAAATATTTTCATATATCATTTAAATATTAAAAAAGGCATTTGAAATCGTTTAATTTTAAATTTAATAATTTAATATATATTTATTTAAAACAAAATTATTATAAATATAACTTTACATTAAATATTTGAAAATGTTGGATTAACATAGGAATAATTTAAAAAGTAATAAAAATTATTTATTTGATTAAAATTTTTAATATATTTAAAAATTTATTATGTTGACTGAGTAGTGTGATTATCTTTAGGACCGAGATAAGAGTAAAGCCAGAAATGCTAACTTTGGAAACATTCAATATAATATTTTGATATGAGTAATCCAAAAATCGTTAATAATCAAATTAATTTACATTTTATATCTTTTAGAATTTAAATTTTTTGTTAATATATATATATATATATATTAGAATATTTATATTATCTTTAAAAAGATTAATATAAATAGTTAACCACTATTATTGATCTACAATTTGATAAGTTAAATCGTTAGACATAAAACAAAAAGGGAAATTTTACACTACAACTTATTTGTCCATATATAGTTATGAAAATGAGTGTTAAAAAGTAAGATCTTTGCCAAAATTTCTAATTATCTCAAGAGAAAAAAGGTTAATATGATAAAGAGAATTAATCCCAACAAATTAGGGTTTAAAATTTTTTCCTACATGAACAGAAGTAGGAAACTATTCTCCACCCATTTTAAAAAAATTTAAATAAAATACCACATAGAAACATTGGATGGAAAAGAACAACAAGGTGTCACACCTCAAAGGTTTCAATGACATCTATATAGAGTGATGCAAAATATTCTTATAACATGGCCACCTAATGCCATATTAGGGTTGTGGAGTGTAATTAGAATTCTCCTTCAATGATTATTACAAAGGCAGGGTCAATGTCTTATTTCTCTCATAACTTTAAATCACATTTCTAATACCACTATCTCATCTTTGGCTCATCGAGAGCTTTCCCACAATATAAATTTCATCTCAATTTAATCTCCTAGCACAAAGTCCTGCTTCATTATTTATACAACCGCATGGAAACTCCTAGCCATGTATCTCCCATGCATGGGTCCAAGTTTATTGGCTTCTTTCTATACTAGAGCCTTTCCATATTAGTGATTTCACAAGTTGTGCATTCTCCAAACCCTGAGAATTTTGATATGTCGATATACTAATGAATCAACCTAACAATATGTGAATATGCACTAAAATTTATAATACACTAAAACAATGTTAAATCCATTGAATGTTGGTATGGAAATACTTGAATATAGCTTATCAAAGATTCAACAAAAAGTTTATAACTACAAATCCTCACAAAACATTGATAAGTCAATAGGCATGAGGCCAACACAAGACACCACCTCACAACTTTGTCACCCAATCATATTTTTCCACATGGAAAAGGATTAAATTTTTGACACATGGCATGTTTTCCATGCAATCAGGTTATCAACGTAACAATGATTTCCAAGATGTAGTCCTGCTGAAATTTTAATATGTTGATATGTTTATATGATATTTTTGCATGCCACATCAATCATGGATCAAAAATTACCACCTAACACATTCAATGAGATGAAATTTCCTCTTCCATGTGGCACTCTTGATGTGTGCCATATCTCACTCATATTCGCAAGGTTGGCATATCGAAAATCCCAGATCTATGTGACGCATGGCATCACCATGTAATCTAATCATGACATCACCCTTCAGTTTTCCTAGTACTTGATACTTTTGATAGTCTAATTTTTTGAGGTTACAAATTTTTAGTACCATTACTTCATGCTCCTTGTTAATAGATCAAATGCTTCTAATGACAATTATTTCTAGGGGCAATGCCAAACAAGGATTTTTCATAGTGATACACTTCCATTTCCTCGAGAGCCTCATATGTTAATATTACAACTGTCTCTCCTTGTTACCATCACTTGCTCCTCGCTCTCATAAATCCATTTGATTAAGGCTAAGGATGGGGCTAGCTAAACCCCAAACCCAAAATTTCAAATACTCCACCATATCATTGGGGAATACCATCTTTAATTTTCAAAAGAGTTTCATTCTAAGGGGCTCAGTCCCAAAATTATCTTAATATCTCGAGTTACATGGGTCAAACCAAAAAAATTCCTTTTTGGCCAAAACCAAGGCTTAAACCTGAGATCCCTTAGCAGCTTAAGTTCTTCCTTAGGATTTCCTTTAGCTTAAAATTTATTTGGTGAACTCTTCCATAATAAACATTAGATGCTCTTTCCTTTTGAATCTCTCCTTCCTCATGAGGGCTTCTACTCTTGCTTTTTGGTTTCATCATTAACAAAACATTTGAATCCTCACAAGAAGCAGAAGGTTTCTTTGGCCTATCTAGGGCATCCTAGCCTTTTTTATTCCAAATCACATGGAACAATGATTTAACCAAAATATTAATAATAAATAGGACCACCAACCTATTAGTCCCCCTTTGGAAACACACCATACATCACAAAAATTCATATAATGTATTTCAACATTCAGGCACACTGATCATGAATCGTGCGAATTCATTAAAACCGTAGAAATATCAAACTACCATTGCACACATATAAAATGAAGCCAAAATAATATTTAAATATTAAGTATTGAGAAAAAAAATCAATTAATTTACAAGAAAGGAACACACTTATCTATTCCTCTTAAAATTGTTGGAAATTGAATAAGGGATGACCACTCTCCACCGAATCAAACTACACTACAAATTTATTACAACTAGCCACCCCCAACCATATCCAATGTCTAATGGATGATTCACTTAGTTAATAAAGACAAAGATTTAGTTCAATGTATAGAGTATGAAGGAAAAATTCCTTGATTGGATGGGATACCGGGATGCCATCGTGCAAGAAATATATTTATGTTGATCAAACAACAAGTATGGACACTAAGAGACTTCACAACATAGAAGGAAATTCCTTCCCACTTTCTATAATCCCTAATATTATCCTTGTTCTAATCTTCTTCACGTGCATAAACCCAACTAAATAGTTTAGTTATTTTCAGTTTACTAGATTCATGAACAAGAATCTCTCTTTGTTATCCCCATCTAACACATTTCAAGATTGGACTTTGTGATGCCACTTCCAATCTCAGGTTTACAAGTATATGGTGTATAGTCATTTTGTATTTACAAAAATTCAAGTCTATTTTATTTGTGTGATATCTCTAGTCACTATAATACTCCAAACTCAAAAACTTGGAATTAAAAAACGAGCTTCCTTCTCCTCATGAGAACTACTTAATACATGAGAGGTTCCTCAACCCAAAGAATCAACAAGGAATTTGTTATAAGGTGCATAGCCCATGTTTGGGTAGTTCAATACCTCCTCTCCCCATTCCTTGCATAGTTTCTTATTAGTTGGTAGTTCAACAAGAACATCAAGTGTCATGAACATTAATTTCGAGGAATATAGGAAACATTCATATCCCTCATATAATAATATTTCTAATCAATTTATGCTTGTCCAGAGATTCAACTTTAGCAATTTATAAGTATATTAGTAAAATATTTACATCAAATAATTGAGAAACCCATCCATATTGGCTCTCCAACATTGCCATCTTTCAATTATATTACAAAAAATTGGAATTAGAAAAAATGATGTTACATTCCCATCCTCCTTAAAGAAAAATTATCCTCAGTGCTTTACTATCTATAAAAAAAAACTTATACAAAAAACAAAAATGGGTATGCCTTCTACATGACCTATACTTCCCATGTTGCTTCACTTGGTCCAAAGTGCTTCCATTGCACCCTGACTTACACAGAGTGTGGTCATCGTCTTTGTTGAGTATCCACTGTGGTTTTGGATATAATTCTCCCTTAGATTTCACCTATATCAAAGTCCAATATATATATATATATATATTATTATATTATATATTATATATTTATATATAATATATCTATATTTATATTCTATATATTATATCTATATATATATATATAGTGTGTGTGTGTGTGTTGTGGTATATATATATTAAGTAAAGATACAATAAAACAAATCATGTCCTCTCTCTTCAATATATGAAATGGTTCACACAGTATCTTGGTGTTAGGTTGGCACACAATCCCACCCTAAAGTAACTTTTTGTTTTCCTTGGTTTGGAGGTACACATGATATCCTATTCAAAATTCCATATGTGCTCTATTTTGGTCTACATAACTCTTATGTTTCTCTTGTGTGACCTTCAATATTTTCCTTATGCTAGCAACTTCCTATTCCATTTTATTTAACATATCTAGCCTAAGTGTGACTCTATCTAGTAGACTACCCTAGTTGATTGGGATATTGCACTTCCGACCATATAGAGCTTCAAGAGGGCTCATCTTTAACAATCCTTCATAGCAATTATTATAAACTAATTCTACAAAAGGAAGAAAATCTTCCCAACTCTTAAGTTTATGTGTAACATACATATTGAGCATGTTTTCTGATATAATATTTACTCTTTCTAATTTTCCATAAGTCTGAGGGTGATAAGATGTGTTGAATGTTGATAGGGTTTCAAATATTGTAAATAAAGACTTCCAAAAATTGAGGTAAAATTGGCATATCAATTACACATGATCTTTTTAGGCATGTCATATAATATGAAAATTTTCTTCATAAAAATATGTGAAATATCCATTTCCTTATGGGAATACTTTATAAGCGAGTTTTCCTACTTAGATTACCCACTACAACCATGATCCCACCATGTTACTTGGTGGTTCTTTGTAATCCACCGATGAATTCCATTGATATCACTTCCCACTTCCATTCTAGAAGTGGTATTGAATTCAACCGTCCTATTAAATACTTGCATTCTAATTTAACTTGTTGGAATTCTTAACAATATTTTCAGCAATAGCTTTCTTCATCCTTGGCCATCAACATATTTTTTGGTATCTTTTATCATCTTTTGGTATCCTAGGTGATTTGCGTGTGGTCTTGTGTGAAACTCATCCAAGTCAGCCACATTTAGAATGTGTGACCTACCTCTATATTGTAACAATGCATCTCTAGGTACTTGGGAATTTTCTCCCATTCGACCCTTGGGCTCTTGCTATGAGCATTTACTTACATGGTGAAAATGCTCATCTTCCTATGTCATCTCTTTGATTCTTTCCTTAATGTCTACCTCTCATGTACTCATGGTTTCCATGTATATCACTTGCATACCTTTATTGAGTGCAATAGTCACTTGATTCTCTTCACTTTTGATGTGTTTGATCTCTAAATAAAACTTTGAAATAAGTTCCATCCACCTTACTTTCCCACAATTCGTTTGTGCTTGGTCAAACAAATACCCCATGTTAGCAGGAAAAATTACTTTGTGACTAACTAAGGATTCGACTAAGGGTGAAAACAAAAAGCCCGTGTGGTCTAGCACTTCACTGACATTTTCACTCCTTCAAGAAGAAGAAGAGTCTCACCCAAGGCAAGTGAAAACCATGGAAGGATAAAGGGGATTTATATTTGATTAATTATGTGTCTTGCGCAACATTAATTCTTAACCATTCATGGTATATATATCCAACAGGAATTTAAACATATGCAGAAAATTTTAAAAGGGGCCCATAAATTACACCACTAAGTGCAAGAATTTTCATCTTCCTTATATTATTAATCAATAGAGAACAATTTCATTACATTCATCAGCATTACACCTTATGGAAATTACAGACTTGTGTGCAATATCAAAATCCATAGGCAATACTTTAAAAATAAATTACAAGCCCATATCTTAGAAACTAAATAACTCTAGATGCTCAACACAGTCTATTCTCCTTGCTCGATCTAAACTTTACGGCACTGCCAAAACTTGTTTCTCATTGCCTTATGTATTATTTTATAGCCATGATCGCTTGCTATGATACCTTGCTCGCTTGATCCATGGATTTTAAATACCTAAGGCCATCATTTTGGTTTCCTATTGGCTGTATCAAAATCAGCTCATATTTCTTCGACATGCTTCCTTATTTTCCATTGTGCAAATTCCAAGACATCTTACTGCCATTTTGGTTTTTCAATGTTTTGTTTCCAGAAGTTTCATCCAAAATGCCATTCGCAACTATTATTCCTTAAAAAAGAAAAACAAAGGACCCAACATCCCCTACCACATCTTATTGACTGATCCTCGAGTCAATGTATTGCTAATGTTTTTTATGAATCTATTACAGGTTGGCTTCCACTAGCTTTAGTCATGATACCTTCAAATAAAGGACCCAACTACAAAACTATTTAAAGTGTGGACTCCTTAAAACTTATGAATGTGGAAAAAGAGGAGTGACATGAGTCCATAAGTGTGGAAACCTTATTTGAGAAGTCAATAATGGTCTTCTCACTGAGGTCATTGGGTTGTGACTCAATCAATTCCTGAATATATTGATCAGAAAATGTGCACAGTGTGCTCAAAGTCATAAAATTATTTTTAGCTTCTAGTTGAAGGCCACGGAAGACCCACTTGGTGACTTGGGATGCATATTTCAACTGATTAATTTGGGCATCAAGTACATATTCCTAGTCAAGTAGCTTCTTCTTAACTTCGAGATCGGAGGTTACTAACTGATATAAATTTTGAGAATTCTCGCACAAGGAATCAATGGATACGTTCTTCTTTGCGAAAACACGACCAACATCAGAGGTCTAAAGAAACATGCGTTGGGATTATCACATGACTTGGGGTAGAGTATCATGAAGATAAGTAGCAATATGTAGTTTCTCACTAAGTTGAGTGTGATAGATAGTGGAAGGATTAGATAAAGACTATTTCATATTAGCGACAATATTATGAAGCTCTTCATGTTTGGACATAAGCTATTGGAACAACACTTCAATCATAATGGAACATTCAGCAAGGGCACGAGCATAAAAATCTTCAGGTTGTTCAGTGGCCTATGGAGGAAGAGTTGGCCATAGAGATTGTAGTTGATAATGAACCTCACTAAGTTGGATCTCTAATTGTGGGGCACAAACCAATTTGGTCTAAGTTTTGGGTCAAAGAATTCGCATTTTAAGGAGAAAAGTGTGCGGAGGTGGTGAAGTTCTATTCATCACAAAGTGTTTAGGGGCTTTGGCGTGGGCCAAAAGTCCTTTATTTTGTAATGGGTTTTGGGTATTAGTCCACTGTTCTGTCAGATCTATGGTTTCTCGACTGTTGTCTTGTAGTAAGGAAGTCTATATAAAGAAGATGTAATACTTTGTCGAATAGAGAATAGGAGAAGATATCTAAGCATAGATTGTTCATATTCTTTGTCTTGAGTTTCTATTTTTGGGGGAAGGGTTTCCAACTGAGTGCATAGAGGCCTTGAAGAGTCTACAAATGAGTGTGCATACCACCTACAGTTGGGTGCGCAGATAAAGGAAGAGCATGTATTGAAGATCCTTATTAATAAAAAAGAATTTTGGCGAAGTATTGTGCATCTTTTTATGTTCATTCTCTTTTGTTATTAATATTGTTATGCATGATTTTTACTGAATTATGTGAAAGAGTACATGTTATACTATTTCATGTTATGTCGATGCATTAAATACCAATCTACGTAGTTAATCATCGGTGTGAAATTATTCATGTACATGAAGTTGTAGGTAGATATAAGAGATAAGTGAACACACAAATGCCACAACGCACCTATCCCTATAGTTGTAAAAACATGGTTTTGCAACCTCCCATAACCACTTTGGGTGAGACTGTGATCTACTTGCAAGTCATTGTTGAAAGAGCGAGTGGTTGAGGTCTTTTTTGGTGAACAATACACTTTGAACCTATGTCAAGCCCCCTGAAACTAACAAATGGTTCGATTGTTGGGACCAGGATCTTCTTAAGGGATATGATTTGGCGACCACCAGAGAAATAAATCCAGGAGTGGGTTGAACAGAACGAAAGAGAATTTGTGGAGAAAGAGAACAAAAACCCTCGATTATCAACTGAAGACTAGTTACAAAAGAAGTATATCTTTGAAGACCAATACGGAATCTTCTTTGTTTCGTTCCACATTGAATTGTACGAGTGGGTATCTAAGTTGACCAAGCATAAGACTTGTTTCAAGAACGAATATCCTAAGGAGTGGAATCCTGAATTGATACGGCAACTCCATAACGTCAATAAAAATATCTCAAGGGTTGTTGATTTCTGGATCAATAGCATTTTGGGAGGATTTATCATTAAGTTTGTGATAGATGCGACCATGTCTTATAACGAATCTGAACGAAGATTTTTCAAAGGGCCACAAGGTAAGTTCTCAAGATCTTTTAAGATATGTATTAAGATGTTATTGTACGAAAAAGGGATTTTGTGAATGTCGTAAGGTTAATGTTTGGACGAAGAGGAAATAAGCGTGAGCTAGTGTCTCATTATGGGAATTTTGAGGTCTAAAATGGGCCTTCTAAGAAAATGTAAAACCTAAATAAACTTTATAAGAACCAATAGAATTTAAGGTGATGATGTCAACCATGGGATATGATTCACCATTTTTTGAGTAAAATAGTCAAAGCATTAAAAAATAATAAAATAATAAAACTACTTTTTAACTCATATTTTGAACTTATCTCCCTAAAGTTTTACCCAAATTTCGAGTGGGAGTACTCATTGGATGCAAAATTTAATTCCCCATCCAAGGAGTACCCCTGTTGCATACTTTCGATGGACCCCGCTACATGAAAAATGGGAAATACATGAAAAAACATGATTGCAATCATGTTTTTCATGTATTTCTAATTTTTCATGTAATAGGGTTCATTGAAAGTATGCAACATGGGTACTCCTTAGGCGAGGAATGAAATTTTGCACTTAATGAGTCTTTCCTCTCAAAATTTGAGTAAACCCATACGGAGATAAGTTGAAAATATGAGTTCAAAAAATAGTTTTTTCTTCTTTCCCTCTAAATTTGATGTAGCCTAATCTTATTTTATTATCTCCATTATTATTTTATAATTTACTTAGGAGGCCCATTTTAGAACTCAAAATTCCCCTAATGACATGAAGTCAAAAACGATACAAAACATATCCAAATAATTTCATTGTGACTGACTATAGCCCCTTGCTAGGAGGATCTGAGAGTGAAGAAGAAAGAAGTAACCCTACAACCCCACGACATTCCTCTGCCCATCCTAAAGGCGCATCGAGGTTAGAATTTTGGAAGAATCAGGGTTTCTTTGGGATTCCCCATCCATCCACCCCCCTTACAGCCCATCCCCCTCCCCATAATTCCCCTACACCCGCACCCCCTCCCCTTCCACCTAACCCCCGAGAAGGAAAATCATCTATGACATTAAGTTGCCTATTTTTGAAGGACTCGGATCAGAGGATCCTCATCAATTATGGTTTGTAGCTAATTCAATATGGACATCAAGGGAGATTACTAGTGATGATTTGAATAAGGCACAACTCGTCACAACGTTGTAAGAAAGAGTGCTAACCTAGTATGAAATACTCTGTGACTAACCTGACTAGTTCGTTGGATAAAATTAAGAAATAATTGGTATCATAATTCAAGAAGCTGAAATCAAAATCATAGTGCATCAAAAAGCTAAAAGAAATCAAACAAACAATAATTGAATCTGTGTGGGAGTTGGATCAGTGATTCAAGGTGTTGATGGGTCAAGTAAGCTTTAATATACCCCCAAAACATCATAAAGAATGGTTCATAGCCACATTACTACCACATATTAGGTTACCTTTGATGCAAAAGAAGATCATGACTCAAGTCGAAGTATTGGAGATTGTGATGAAGCTGGAAACTTTGCCAATTAGAGATACTCATGCAGGAGTACAATAGATATAGAGTTAGCTAGCCAATTTGACCTTGTAATTGTGGGACCTCAAGAAAGTTAAAGGGTCCATATCAAAACTATGGTGTACAAAATGCAAAGTAGAGGGTCATTATAAGGATCAATGCCCTGTGTTTAGAGATTATTTGGCAAGTGGAGCGCCTAATCCAGTAAACCCGGGTTTTTGCCATGAGATTCGTTGAACAAGAGGTCAAGATCGCTCTAAAGATGCTACCTATTACAGAAGTATGTACAGACCACGAAGGAGTTGTTTTGTAAATTTTGTAGATCCGTAGGCCATGATGAGAAAAAATTTCAAAGTTGTGACCTAATGATGGAGCGCACTGCTGATGCTTAGATACTGCAAGCTGAGGGACATACACATGAGGATCCAAACTATCACAATGGTTAAGGAGGATTTCAAGGACGATGATGAGGAGCTGATCAAGGATGTGACTTAATTATCTGCTATAACTATGGATAGGTAGGACACCTCGCAAAACCCTACAACAACCTATTGTAACTGTAAGTCTTTTGATGATGTGATAGAATATTTCCCCATCGTTATTGCAAATATGCACGAGAAAAGAAACCAGCAACCTATAGCAAATATCCAAATGATGACCCCAGAGCCAAGGGAAGATCGACCATGCATCAACATTGTTACAAGAAGCAGAGCTGCAACTAGAAATATTAAATCCAATGGGAAGAAGAAAGTTGAAACTACATGGGTAAGAAAAACTACTAAAAAAAATTCCACACTTGATATCCTGAAGGAAAAGAAAGTATTCAGGGAGGCAAGGTGAATCTTTATGGATGATGGGGCTTTGATCTCTACCGTGCTAACGACTCATAAGGATAACTACAAAATAGTATCGGTTGTGGCACAAGATGTGGATCTGAATATTTTGAAGTCTTTTCTACACACTTGCATGAAGTTGTTGAGAAATCAGAAGATCCTAGAGGGATTGAAGGAATTAATAGACTCTTGTGCTCCTAAAGAGATACCACAGCGTGAGATGCATGCAACGAATAATCTACACAAACACAATAAGTAGACTTGAAAGGAAATGAGGCTTACATCGCAGATTGGGCAATACGACATGGATAAGGTTATCTTGGATCTAGGATCTGATGCCAATGTCTTGCCGAAGAAAACTTGGGAATTTATGGGTAAGATAAAGATGAAATTTTCAACTATCTAGCTGAAGTTGGATAATCAACAAAATATTTTCCCTCTAGGAATATTGTCAAGTATCACGGTAGATATTGATGGAGTGCACACTAACACTGAATTCGAAGTGATTGAGATTATGGATGACAGTAATCCCTACCCTGCGTTGTTTGGATTGGATTGGGAATTTGATAACATGGCCATAATTAACTTGAGAAAAGGAAAATTATATTTGAAAGCAATAATATGAGATTTATTTCCATTAGATCGATCGGAGAAAGTGAGATATACTGAACCTATCAGAGAAGAGTAAAATGTAGATGAAATTGACAACAATTATCAGATTATATCAAAAGAAGAAGAATGGATTAACACTACTGCCCATGGAAAGCTGAATTGGGAATAAGATAGCTCCTGCACTTCATATTTAGAAGAGGAGTTGGAAAACTAGCAGAACAGGTTGCATGAAGTGTCTACAAGGCGATGTGCTAGGATCACTAAAGTAGTGTGTTGTATGACAACTGAGTTACATGATTTACCTTTGTATGATGGTTTTAGGTGATGTAAATAATTTATTTAGAGATTATGAAATACAGGTATCTGAATGTCAAATATTGTTAGTTATGGATCAAGCAATGAGGGCTACTCTGCTAGATGGTGGGGCACTCATAAGAAGAATATTGGAGATTGGAATAAGTGTAGAAGGTTGATGTGGGTAAGATTTGGTCAAGTAGAAACAAAGCTCATAGACAAGTATGATGGCCACCTAGAGACCACATACATCTCTGTATAGCACTTTGGGGAGAAATTCCATGAGAAGAATGGATGCATGGCTTCATCCATAACCTGGAGACAATTCCTCAAAATTGATGTTTGGAAACCGAGCTTCGACTTGGTACTGTTAGCTCATCAGAAATGATCGATGGACATATAATGACATTCAGATTTGAAGATGACCACCCACATATAGATGCAACTCTAAATATAGTTAAGAAGAATATTTTTTAGAATGAAGTTCTAGTTATCTGGCAACATGAATTGGCTACGTAGATAGGTAGTGTAATGGAATGTTATAATCTCACTGACAAACAGGATTAATATCCTCGCAATATTGACATCAAAGAATTAGATATAACAAAGCCATTGAAGATGAAGAAGGTGAATATAAGGGCAGAGGCTAAACCAAGGTATGTGACAATAGGAGATTACTGGGATGAAGACACAGTTAGCAAGATAACATATCTTTTGCATGAATACCAGGATTTGTTCCCCACAAATTTTTTAGATATGAAGGGAACATCAGGATATTTGGGAATTATGAAGATTCATGTGAAACCTGATGTGAATCTTGTCCAGTAGAGACCTTATAGAATAAATCTAAAATACAAGGAGAAGGTGAAAGAAGAGTTAGAAAAGATGTTAACAGCTAGGATAATTGAACCTATAGAAGAGTCTGAATGGGAAAGTCCCATGGTGGTTCAGGAAAAGGAGGTAAAAGGGGAAATTAGAATTTGTGTTGAATTAAGGAAATTGAATTATTCATGCCTGCATGACCCCCCTACACCATATACAGATGAAGTATTAAACAATGTAGGAGGATAGGGGGCCTATTCTTTCACATATGGATTTTCAGGATACCATCATATCAGAATTGCACCAGAAGATAGATATAAAAAGAATTTTGTGACAGAGTGGCAATCTTATCAGTACATGGTAATGCCTTTTGGATTAAAGAATGCACCTACTACATTTTCCAGAGTTTTAATTTCAGCCTTCAAATAATATATACACAATTTTCTAGAAGTAGACTTCAATGATTGGATAGTATTTGGTATATTAAAGAAGCATGTGGAAAGCTTAAGGTTGATGTTGGATACGTGTAGGCAGTATCAGATCGCATTGAACTTAAATAAGTGCATCTTTTTTGAACCAATTGGTATACTGTTGGGACATGTAGTTTGTAAACAGGGATTAATGGTGGATCACGCAAAGATCACATTTATTGTGAACATGCCAGCACCAAAAACAGTGAGATAGCTATGCACAACACTGGGACACACTAGCTACTACAAAGCGTTTATAAAGGGGTGTGCACAGATAACTAAGACAATAGAGAAATTTCTTAAGTAAGATGTGACTTTTCAATGGAGTGAAGAGTTCCATAAGAGCTTGGATGTGCTAAAAGAGAAGATGGTAACTGTGCCAATTCTAGTTTTCCCAAACTGGAAGGAATTCCATGTACATGTTGATGCATCTTGCATATCATTGAGTGTAGTGTTAGCGCAACCAAGAGCAAGGGAAATTGATCATCCCATAGCATTTGCAAGAAGGAAATTGTCCAACATGGAACATAACTATAGCACAATGAAAATAGAGGGATTAGCTATGGTGTATGAATTACAAAAGTCCAGGCACTACTTGTTGGGGGTCCATTACAAAATGTTCACTAATCACTCCATGCTAAAATATTTGGTGAATAAGCCTGTTTTAGGAGGAAATATCTATCGATGGTTTTCAGGAGTATGACTTTGAAGTTATAGTGAAGCTAGGGAAATTGAATGATGGAATTGATCATATATCAAGAATAAAGATAGGAGAAGAACCCACAAATATCGATGATAACCTGCCCAAAGCATAGTTATTTGCAATTAAAGTCAAATATGATCACTTGGTGGATATTATTTAGTTTCTGGCCACAGGAATGGAACTAGTGGAGTACACTATGAAGCAAATGGAGTGAGTGGTTCGGGCAGCTGATTTATCATTAATTGTTGGACATTTGTACAAAATGGGACCGAATGAAGTGCTACATAGATATGTCCCTGAACATGAACGAGAAAGTATTTTGATAGAAGCTCATGGAGAAGTCATAGGTGGGCACTATGTAGGAAAAGCCATTGCATAGAAAATCTTGAAAGTTGGGCTATGGCGGCCCACAATACATAAGGATGCAAAATAATTATATCAAGCATGTGATGTATGTCAAAGAGAAATAAATCCATCTAGAAGAGACAAGATGTCGTTAGTACCACAGGTAACTTTGTAGGCTTTCAATAAATGGGCTATTGACTTCATTGGACCTATCAGTCCGCCAAGAAAGAACACTGGTGCGAGGTATATAATCACTGCAGCTGATTATTTGAAAAGATGGGTTGAGGTACAACTAGTGAAGGATTACAAATGCAATGTGAAGAGATATGTTTTGGATTTAAGAATTCCAATGGTGTTGTG
This sequence comes from Pinus taeda, assembly GCA_000404065.3. Classification (NCBI taxonomy): domain Eukaryota; kingdom Viridiplantae; phylum Streptophyta; class Pinopsida; order Pinales; family Pinaceae; genus Pinus; species Pinus taeda. The sequence continues at coordinate 3,211 of APFE030896917.1, read as the reverse complement.
GCAATATAGAACAACATGCAATAAATTGATAGGGAAAACAACATTTAGGTTGTTAAATGGACAAGAGACAATTATGCCTATTGAATACATTGTGCTCGGTTTGAGAATTGCAGTTGTCATAGACATGGCAGACCCTGACATTATGAAGGAAAGAATGTTGTCGATACTATCTCTATAAGAAGACAGGTTCATAGCAGGGTTTCGTTAACAAGTATAGAAAGCAAGGGAGAAAGCTTGGCATGACAAGCATATCAAGAAGAATACATTTGGGAAAGGAGATATTGTATTATTATATGAAACAAAATTCGTGAAGTTCTGAGGAAAATTTAAAACACATTGGTTACAACCATATATCATAAATAATATCTCTAATGGTTTTGCAGTTCAGCTCACGAAGTTGAATGATCAGCTAATTCCTAGATGAGCGAATGGTAGAAGATTGCAGATATATAGGGATGACTCTATCCCTGGAGATTCAAACTAAAAATTGAAGGGAATAAATTCTTAGTGTCACTTGCAGTTGAAAGTGGTCATGAGACTATAAACAAGTCTACATAAAGGGACTTCGTTGAAGGAAGATTACTGTGTGATACACATGAATATGATGAAGTCTGAATGAACTACGACAAATGAAAAGTAACTACACCACAAGGAAAGGTTCATCGAAGTTGGCTAGAAATATGACTGTTAGAAGGCCCACAATTTCCATCTGTTAAGGTGGATGTTTGTGAAGTAGCGAGGTATGCTTCCCTTCGGTTTACTAAAGAGTCGACACACACAATAGTAATTAGAATTTTCTTTATGGTGATGGAAAATTTACACATGGTGGTGAATCAACATCCAAGGCTATCACCTAGTTTATATAAGCAGTATTATCACATTGCAGACTTCAAAGAAGACTTCCACAGAACCCATGTGAAGGCATGAAGGACCCAACTAGGACATGGCACCCATTTCCATACTTAGTAACTAAACATGATTTTATCATTGTAGTACAACAATGGCCAGAAGAATGGATAACTCCACCCAATGGAGCAATTGGAATAGAGAAGGGTACCTGGCAGGATGGAGGTATAAGTGAAAATGATGCAAAGATAGAAACATAAGAAACAAAGCATGAGTATGAGGAACCCCTCACTGATGCGGGAGTATCAGAGGATTCACCTTTTATACTTAGAAGGACATACACAACAACTGTGGTAGGCAAGAGGAAAAAGTGTAAAGCAAATAAGTCCAAGAGTGCAAAAGCACTTGTTTTCATTGATAAGGACATCGACGAGATCAGAGAGAAGGTCCAAAAAATCATAGTGGAGACCTGGGATAAAATTGATGATCGATATAAAATGATCTTTGCTGAGGTACATTAGGGCATCGTAGAACTCAATGTGTTGCCACAAGTATAAAGACATCTATAATAAATAACTCTGCCACTGCAGGTAGAGAAAAGAATAGAAACATAATTCAAAGTTAGAATTTTGTAGGTGCCAGTTGGGGCACTATTACACAACATTTTGTCACTGTCCCTATACTCCCCATATACAATCCCAGAGGACCTCTACAGTGTACCCAACATTATTTCCCATCATGAAGAAACTCCCAATATGTCCCTCTTCATGAGTAGAATAATTACCGTTTCCATCATTTCCCAAGAATCTTCCTTCTATCCGCGTTTACAGGACTGGCGCTATTGACCAGTTTTCTCCTTGCACTGATCTATAGACGTTAAAACTAACCCTAGCATTGATCGGATCGACTGACCCCTTTTCTAGTCGCACTAATCCTCTTTTAGAAGCTTTTTTAAATAAGGAGTCGAAGCTTCCATGTCTAGAATCTCTGTAACAGAAGTTTGGTAGATGGTTGGGCCAGATAGAGCTGAGGAAATCAGTTTGGGCTCCTTTCCCCTATTAGGATGGAGCAACCCCAAGAGATAAGACCTTATCCCATGATGAGAGGAACCATATGTTGGAAATAATACTAAGAGGGGGGGTGAATCAGTATTATTAAGGTAATTATTCCTTTTTCATAAACAATTGATATACGCTACTTCAATTTAATTAGCATGCGTATATACGCGATGATGCAGAAGGAAGCTCGCGTATACAAAGTAAGCTTTTACTTAAGTTAATATGTGATGCAGAATTAAATAACAGTAACTAGAGACAGTAAAACAGAGCAGAGAAACAGTCACACATAAGAAAACAAGATATAAGGTGGAAACCCAATGTGGGTGAAAACCACCTGCTGCAATTCGTCTCTATCTTCTTTTCAATTAGAAACTTCTTTTACAATATACTGGTGCAGTCTTTTTACCAGTATGCAAGCTGCAACCTGCAGAGAGCTACAACCCTCTCTCGTTTTCCAGTATCTCCTGGAAGGGAGCTACAACCCCGTTTAGCTCTTGCACTAGCCAAGATACTAGTACCTAGGTGCTGGCCTACAGAAGGCTACAACCTTCTCTGTCTTCTAGGGACCACGTTTCATCAATTTTTAGACTGGATCCATGAACATCAAACACTCATCAGGAATCAACAATTCTCCTTTCCACAAATTAGATCTGAATCAAGTAGACATTCTTCTTACAACTGTACCCAAAACACAGTACCAGAAACCATACACACGAAAACAAAAACCAGAACTCAACAGCAATGCATAGAACCAGTTAGATCACAACTCAAAGCATATACACCATTTCAACAACCTGCAACTTGTGTGCATACACATTTGCGTATGGAACAACCTGCGTATACGCGCCTTTACTTTACCAAAACTACGTGTATATGCGCCTTAGCTTCACTGAACCTGCGTACAGATCTATAAAGGATAACACACTCTTCCAAATAGTCAATCACTAATAAACCCAGATTATCAGACTTATAGATCAAGCAAGCGCCACATCTAGCAGATCAAAATCATGCAAAGATACTATCATTAAAGCTTAAAGATTATGACCCATGAATAGAACTTATCCTTCCTTTTTGTGCCAAGGTTCCTCCTTCCTTCAGATCCATTTCTGCATCACCACCCAGTATACCAGTTCTAGCACTTTATCAGATCTTCAGTGATAATTCAGATATTCATTTGTCACAAGATCTCCTTCCTCTTTTATAGCCTTAGGCCTTCCCAATACCATGGTCCAAAACCATAAAATTTCAATACCATGAACCCAAAACTAGGGATCAACACATCTGATGAGACGCCATGGTCCAAAACA
>APFE030896888.1:4346-104033 GCA_000404065.3 Pinus taeda | reverse complement strand
AATGTATTATTATTATTATTATTAAGAAGAAGAATAATAATAACATTTATTTTATTTCTTTATATCTCTTTTTTTGTGAGTTAAATTATATTCCCGACTTATCATATTATGTAGTGGTTTCTCTATAAAACCTTTTTTATTTCGGGTAGCGTCGAATGTGCTCTAGCCATGAAAATGGGTGGAGAGGCTAAAACACATTAGATCTCCAAGAACCATAAATGGTTTAGAGAAATTCCACCTGGTTAGAGAGATATTAAAATAATTAATATTTTTAATGGAGCTCCTAAGTCTAAACTTAGGAAAATTAAAATAATTAATGGGTATTAATATAAAACAAGGTGAGAATGTTCTAAATGACATGGATCAAGCCAAATATAAACTTAGCCGTTGATTAGAGATTTAATCTCGGTCGTTGAAGACTCAACAAAAAAAGTATAAGAGGAGGCTTGAGGGTCAGTTAGAGATACACCAAGATTGATTAGTCAGTTTGATTTTCCGGAGCGGGTTTGCTAAGAAAATTTGAACAAGTAATTAGAGTTGTAGCGAGGGGCAGTGAGTGCATAGCAAAGAGGCAAAGATAGTGCCGAAGGACTAGCGCAGAGGCAGAGGAGGCTATGTAGAGCCAACAGGAGCCACGCAGAGGACCATAATGACTGCGCAAAGGATAACATGCCTGCGTGGGTGACGCAGAAGGCCAAAGAGCCAGCACAAAGTAGTAGAAGGATGATGCAAGGGGATTTAAAGTGACACAGAGGCCAAAAGGGCTGACATAGAGCCTTAGAGAAGCATTGGAGAGATTTTCGTGGAACAAACTTGCTGAATATATGCTTCCGAAGAGAGGTATTACTGCCAGATAGATTTCTCTGTTGGGTGAGCCGATTTGGCACCCTAGCTGTCCTGAGAGACAGAGTTGTTCCTAAGCAGAAGGCAGCAGAGAAGAAGTGACGCAGGAGGCCTGCATCATCATTTCGAGCCAGAGAGAGGGCCAACATAGAGGCAGTGAGAGGCAGAAGAGGTTCACAAAGAGCCAAGTCATCCTACTCAGCCAGGTAGGAGTGATGCTGTTGGCCAGAAGTGCGATTCAACCTTGCCGGGATTGCGCAGAGCTAAGAGGCTTAATTTATTCAGCTGTCGGGGCCTAGGGAGCTGTGGGAAGATTGTGGATTGGGAAGATGATTAGGTGTTGTTGCTACCAAAGTAGAACAATACCTAATGGGACAGAACCAAGGTGGAGAGAATCGCTGATTTGAGGGATTTCTAGCCAAGAAATCTAGAACCATTATCTGCAGTTGCAAAGAGGATCAAAGAGGAGCAGTTCGATAGTTGGCAGGAGGATTTCCAGGAGAGAAATCGAGACTCAGAGGGAGTCTAGGAGAGAACTTCCAGGAGGGAAGTCGAGACTCAGAGGGAGTCCAGGAGAAGAGCAGAGATGGCAATGAACAGACTGAGGGATCAGGACAGGTTGGACGGGGCGTCCAACTCTGTTATATGGAAGGCCAGGATCCTGCGTGTTCCGGATAGACATCGCATCAAGGGCTTCACCTTGAGAATCGTGGCTATCCCAGTTGACCCAGCTAATAATGAAAGGTATGAGGATGCAATGTCCAAGGAAAAGTGCATAATTCTTGATGGGGTCAAGGATCATGTAGTTCAACATATTGTCGATAAGAACATGACAAAGGAGATGTGGCATACCTTGACGACATTGTATCAAGGCACTTTCGTGCAGAGGAAGATTCCACTGGAGAATTAGTTGCGGTTGCATCAGATGTAGAAGGGGGAGAAAATAGATCTATACCTTAACATGTTGCAGGAGATTCGGGACCAACTTACTTCCATAGGGGCCACACCGGATCAGGACTTCATGGTGAGGAACGCCCTAAATGCAGTCTCCGAGGATTAGTAGACATTTGTCCAAAGAATTTTGGGTAGAGCGACTCTTCCAGGCTGGGAAGAGATGTGGGCAACTCTTCACCAAGAAGATATCAGACGGCTGACCAAGGCGGGAAGTAGCAACAAAGGAGGTCAAATCAAGAAAGAGGAGGAGGAGGATGTGGCTCTGGCATCTGCGGGACAATAGGGGAAGAGGAAGAAGAAGGACATCTCCAAGGTGAAATGCTTCCATTGTGGGGAGCTGGGTCATTATGAAACCCAGTGTCCCGGGAAGAAGAATAAGGGAGAGGCTTTTGACCCCAAAGCAGCTCCGGCTAGGGTGGAGAAAGAAGTCGAGACGAATGACGACTGTGCCATGAGAGCTAATGCACCTATAGAGAAGAGGTGGGGAGACATCAAGCTATAGTCAGCAGGACTATAGAAGATGAGGGGCAGGATCCTTGAGGTACCCAAACTCTTGGATCATATCCATCTATGGGAGCCCCGAGTGATAGTAGCAGGATGACAAATGTCGATAGAAGCAAGATGTAGATGGAGCAACAAGGCAGTGCTAGAGTAGAGTGGTCTCTGGCAGCGCAGTGAGGTTTGCAGCAGTGCGAGAAGAACATAGGTGGTTGCTGTAGTGCAAAAAGGCACATAAGTGGTTGCAGCAGTGCGAGAGGCACAAAGGTGTTGCAGTAGCGTAGAGGTAGCAGAGGGATAACATGATAGCAACAGGGGTAGCTTCAGCATCAAGGGGCTTCTAGCCTGACAAGGATGTCAATAGTTGGGTAGATCATTTACTTACTTCTCAGTAACTGAGTTGCATTGCAACAATTAGCAGTGGTGGTGCTATGGGCAACACGATGCAGCATGATGAGAGAGAGCTGCAGTGCAGATGCAGTGTTGGGATGAAGGACCAGCAACAACACGGATGCAGAGGGAGATGCAGTACAAATGTAGTAGTGGCAATGTCAGATCCATGGGAAACAATACAAGAGGAAGCAGTGCAGAGGATGTTGGGTAGCAGGCCAAGCATCAATATAGGTACCGAATGATCAAGGTGGTGTTCAGTGGTGGAGCATTACTAGAGCACATTCCTCAATAAGAGGGAGTGTTGGTTTGGGGTAGCATCAGATGTGATCTAGCCATGAAAATTGGTGGAGAGGCTAAAGTGCATGAGATATCCAAGACCCAAAAATTGTTTGGGGAAATTCCACCCGACTAGAGAGATATTAAAATAATTAATATTTTTAATGGAGTTCCTAAGTCTAAACTTTGGAAAATTAAAATATTAATGGGTATTAATATAAAACTAGGTGAGAATGTTCTAAATGACACGGATCAAGCCAAATATAATCTTAGCCATTGATTAGAGATTTAATCTCGGTCGTTGAAGACTCAACAGAAAAATTATAAGAGGAGGCTTGAGGGTTAGTTGGATATACACTGAGATTGATCAGTCAGTTCAATTTTTTGGAGTGGGGTTTTTTGAGAAAATTCAAACAAGTGATCGAAGTTGTAGCGAGGGGCAGTGAGTGCATAGCAGAGAGGCAAAGATAGTGCAGAAGGACCAGCGCAGAGGTAGAGGAGGCTACGCAGAGCCAACAAGAGCCACGAAGAGGGCCATAGTGACTGCACAGAGGCTAGCAGGGCATGCGCAGGTGACGCAGAAGGCCAGAGAGCCAACATAGAGCAGCAAAAGTTTGACACAGGGGGCTTTAGAGTGACATAGAGGCCAGGAGGGATGACGTAGAGCCTCAAAGAAGTTTTGGAGTTATTTTCATGGAGCAAACTGGCTGAATATCTGATTCTGAAGAGAGGTATTACTGCCAGATAGATTTCTCTATTGGGTGAGAAAGTTTGGCACCCTAGTTGTACTCAAGAAAGCTGCTTAATAATAAAACCCTCAGAACTATTGCACTAGTTTTCCCACATTAGGTTTTTCTGGGGATGATTGTCCGAAAATAATGATGTCCCTTGTGTGTTTGTCTGTTATTTTCAGTTGATGATCTGTAGATGGTTGAGACTGCATTTGTGTTTATTTTTAGTATTTATATGGTTAAATAACTTGTTAAGAAATAAACAAGTAGGTGAAATAAACTAGATAATGTAGTAGGAATTTCTGGTGTGTTAGATTCAAAAAAATCAACAAACCTTTCTGGTTCCACTCTTCCATAATGGAAAGCAGAGGTGAAGACTAGTAGAAAACATGTCCATGAGACTTCGAAACAAAAATAACAACATCTAAACACCAAAAACAAAAATCAAGACATCATTAAAAAAACATTACATAGCATCTGATTTAAGAGTTCAAAGAAGTCACTGTGGTAGGGTCATCCACCTATGCACCAGGAGGCTATGGAAGCTTGAATTCACACTGGATATGTTTTTCCATGTGAGAAAGATGAACATCTAGCTTGTTCAGATTATCGTGCATCTTCCACTGATTCTTGTGGATTTCATTCAAGGAGATGGTGTAATTTTGATCTTCATGATTTTCTCGAAGTACATAGCCCAACTACGTCTTAAGCTACAAACGGAGAGTGACTAACTGTAGATATTGGTTCCTTCTTCCCGTGATGTGACTAGGGTCAGGAATCGAGTGGGATACCTCATCAAACACCTCAACATCAGAAAGAGCATGGCACTCCTTAATGACCTGGGTTCCCCACTTTCAAATATCTTTATGCATTATAGGCATATTCACCATGTGGAATGCTACAACAACATCCTTAGCCTATGCCTCCGCATGTGTCTTACAGGGTTGGCTTGGACCTCCTTCACCTCGATGTGCTCTAGCTCAAAGGTGGGCCATGTAACCAATTGATTAGAAAAATCCCAAATAAAAGCAAAAGAAAACATATCCATGACCCCACAAGTAGTTGAGAAACAAGATCTCTTCTGCCATAGGTGAAACAACCTAGAAAACCAGAAAAGAACCAAACACACCCTCCTCAGTCAACACTAGTATTATCCAACTTTCCCTATTGACCAATAAGCACAAACAAAGGTTTTGCAGGCACAAAAAATTCTCCCATGGGTAAGCAACCCCTCCAGTAGACAAAGACAAATTCAAGACATCACCAAGTGAAAACCCCGTATACCAAAACAAAATGAACCCACAAGAGATACGTCCAAGTGTTTTCTTAACAAAACTACTAGCTCAAAATTAAACATGGCCAAAATAAAACTCAACACGAGAGAAAGAAACAAATAGAGCTAAGAAGAGGTAATTACCTGGAATACAAATATCATGCACAAAAGAAGACTACTAGACCAAGACCAACTGTTGATCCCCTCCTCCATTGAGACCTAACAAATTCTTAGAAGGCTTCAATGAACCTCACACCGGGTTGCCAATTCTGAGATTTGACAAAGTCTTCAAAAGGAGCCCAAAGGACACCTTATATACGCAGAGCAAAATAAACATGAATTTGCAGGGAAGAAGGAGGGAAAGGATTTCATCTCCTTCCTGGCTCTACTCCCAAGCTATTCCCAAATGGAATGTTTCCATACAATCCGCCATAAGTAGACATGGCTAATATGCACAATATAACCACTTTTCCTCACCTTCCTCGGCTTGTTGAAATCTCGAAGCCTAAAATAAAATCCTTTACCTTAACCATTTCGAGCAGGGGAGAGTTAATACTCAGAACCTTAAGCGTAGGAGGGTAGTCCACACACCCCCCACTATTAATACTCACATACGACGACATGATGGAGGACCCTAATCTCGATGCCCATTGTTGCTATGTAAATCACCCCAATTGGGGATATTTATTTATATCGTATGATTTTGATGATTTTAATTTTTTTTAGCCTAATAAGTATGTTAAAATTCAAACATTTTCTTATCATATTTATTCTTTTTTTTTTAATAATTTAACTAAAATTTGATATTATATCATATTCTTGCTTGTATTGAAAAAGTAAGCATAAATTTTTAAGATTGGTTGATATTTATATTTCAAATATAATAAGAGTTTTTGACAATGTTAACTTCTTTATATATATATATATACTTACTTACTTACTTATTTTATCAGGTAGAACAATTATTTTATAAATTCCAAAGGCCAAATACAGACTTGAACGCACACATCTCGAGACACAAAACTTGTACCATACCACTCAAGCTAAGTTCCTTAGACAATTCAAAAATACTATTTAAATAAAGAAAAAACTACAATTTAACCAAAAACTATATAATAAAATTTTAATAATAATTATTGAGCCGAGAGGCCCTTTACAACCTAGTATGAGGGAGATGTTGTCATGTAGCCTTACATTTCAAAATTATAAAATAATACTTACAATAAAAAATTAAAGAAAATAATAATAAAAATCAATGCTAGCCATAAATAAAATACTTCAATTTCCACCTTTGTTTTACATACACATTATATAGAGATAAAGTAATTGAAAGTAAAGAAAAAAATTAATTTACTTTGTAATATTAAAGAGATATGCAATTACTTCACTAGTTAATATGGAGTTGAGAAATTCCATGTAAAAATAATATAATTGATATTACATTATATGTAATTCATTTTATGTTTAGTTGACATGTAATTGTTAAAATAAATATATGCTAATAACCAAAAAATATTTTATTGTTAGTCATACATAAAATATTTCAATGTTAATAATAAATAAAATAGTTTTATATGAATAGTGGTTTTTTTTTCCAAATCTTGAAAGAAAAACTAGGATTGAATAGTTGGATTGGCTCTGCAACCCTGACAACTTGGTTGCGCTACATAGCTTTGAAGTTCGAAATGGCCAACCCCAGGGGGGTGATGATCCCTCCTTTCACAACATTGTAGCAGGAAAGCCTCCTCCCATCTCGGCTCGTAGTTTAGGCCCACAGCCAGGCATCTTAGCAAAGGATGCGTCGACCAACTCTTCTTCCCTGGAGGCAGCGCATAAGGGGGCTGATGATCAATCCTATGCAAAAAAGAATGGAAAACTGACTGAGGGGTCAAATGGGTCATGAAAACCATAAACTAAGGTTAAACCCTTTTTAGTAATCCCGACGAAAAAGTTGGGAGCTACGGTTGAGCACATGAAGGAATACACCTTGATAGGAAAATTTGTAGGGCCATGGCCTTCAGAAAGGGTTCTAATAAACTAGATAAGGAAAAAATGGCGTGTAAAGGAAAATCTAGAGCTCAAGCTAAGTCCAAAAGGGTTTTTTATAGTAATTTTCAATGACATAAAGGATAGAGATGCAATCTTTCAAGGAGGTCCTTACTTCATGAATGCAACAGGTATTTTCTTGAAACCATGGGTGTCGAGATTTAACCTCGAGAAAGAAGACTTCTCAACCCTTCCAATGTGGATTCACTTATATTCACTGCCACTGTAATAATGGGATCCAAAGATTCTAGCTCGGATTAGAAACACATTAGGAGATCATATAATGTTGTCAAAAACCACTAAGGCAAGGTGCTACACTTCGTATGCACATCTTTGTGTTTACATGGATCTCACTAAGCCTCTGCCGAAAAGCATCTTACTGAGTTGCAAGGAAATCATCTAGGAACAGGCCATTAATTACGAAAAAATACCTTACCGATGCAGACAATGCCATGAATATGGACACCTTTACAAAGAATGTTCGATCATCCTAGAACAACAAAAGAAACAAGCAAATCTGCACCCAGAACAAGTAACACCCTCAGAAGGGTTTACTTCATTTAATAATAGGAAAATAACAGTACGCAGAAGGGGAGGCAATGACAAGGAGAAAGAACAACAAGAGTAGAACCAATTTGGAATTCTCCATAATCTCCCAGTGTTGAAAAATGTGCAACAAGAAATTCTAAATTTAGAATGGTCTAAAAATAGCATGTCTAAAAATAGTAGTTTGGTCAGTGAGATCATTGGCCACATTGGGTGAGAGGTGAAACTGCTAAAATTATAGCTGTGCCTAGTCTATCTATAGGAAGTAAAATTAATTTTGGTCTTAACAGCAGCGGAAATACTAATTAATTAATTCAGTTCAGTTAATTAGTTAAGGAAAATTCGAATTTGAAGTCTTTGTGAGCATGCACATGAGTTGTCCCACTGATTGAGGAATTTATCTTTAATTTCCTCCACTGATTGAGGGAATAAGTATGAGTTCTATAATGAGAGAATCAGTTGACTTAGTTCTAACTAGACAAGTCTAGTTAGATTATTTTAACAAGTTGTTAAAATAATAAAATATAGTTTGTTAATGCTTGCATGCATGTGACAACTATTATTTTAGATAACTGAGGATTCACTCATGGATAACTGTTGCATGTCAATTCTGCCAGAGACCCAGTTGAGATCAGATGTGGGATAGTGTACTATCAGATGCTTAACTATTTCTAGTAAGTAGTTTTTGCATGGTTGAGGAACTAGTGTTCTCAAGGAATACGTAGTTGGACCATTGGTTGTTTTAGGTATGTTGGAATTAATAGCATATGCTTTTGCTATTATTTTCTAATAAAACTACGTGAGGACCAAAGGGAAAGCCTATATAAACAGGGCTTGGGTGGTTCATGAGACATATCTTCATATCTTCTGATTGAAGATCATCAGAGACATCATCAGAGACATCTTCTGATTATAGAGAGAGCAGGATAGCTATTGAGTTGATTATTTTTGTATGTTGGTGAGGATTTCCACTTGATTGATAATACAATGTTGAGGTTTTATGCTATTGCTTTCCCTAGTGATATATTCTGTGTTATGTGATTGATTCCTTCTTATCAGTTATATGTGTTCATGCTTGATGTTGCTCATGGTTGATTAAGCTCCGCTAAATTGTTTGTAGAAGTAGATCAAGTGTTTTTATTAAGTACATTGCATTACCAGATTGATCTACAGGTGGGAAATTTCTACATGGTATTAGAGTTGACTGATTTGTAGGAAAAATTCAACAAAATTCTACATTGTATTAGAGCACAGGTGATCAAGCAAGAATATTATACTGAGAGGAGATTTCAAAGTTTTGAATTTTGGGCCGAGAGTTTGTAGAGAAGATATGAAAATTTATGTACAAAATTTCTAGAAATAAATAGCTGATTTGGATTCCTTGCGGAAAAATACCCAAAAAAAAAAAAAAAAATCAGATGAATCGGAGTTCGGATGAGGGAGATATCACTGATTTAAAATCAACTCCTTTTCTAGAAAATTTCGTGATGGCAGGAAAGTGGAAATAGATTGGTGTGCTAGCCAAGAACCTGTATTCGCTTGAGGTACAAGATGCATGCAAAGCCTTGAGGAGCAAGGCAAACGTTAGACACTTGGTGGTTGAGAGGGAGGGTATATTACCTCTCAACATGCAAAGCCAGAGGAAGTCTCAGACAATTGTGGAGGAGCCACGATTGGTGCAGCAACTTTAGGAGGTTGTGGAGCAGCCACAACAGGGGAAGATGAGTGGAGATTGAGTAGAGACATCTACTCATGTAGAGACCTTTAGTAGGGGGAAACTTCGAGCTAGGTGGGCAGAGGGATCACATGTAGCCATACCTCCAGGTAGGAGGTGGGGCAATATAGAGTGATCGTCGCAAGGAGGAGGGGCAGGATCCTTGAGGTACCCAACCTCTTGGATGAGACCTTGCTACAGGAGCCCCAATGTTGAGTAGCAGGAATTGACTGATTGGGTAGAGATAGATGCGGATGGAGCGGCAGAGAGAGCGACAGTGCAGGGAATCTCAAGACAACACATAACTAGTAGATTGCAGCAATGCGAGAGGCACAAGTGTTTTGTACAGTGATAGGTGGCATAGAGAGGTGTGCAATGGTGCGAGATGCATGGAGATGTTGCAGTAGCGCAGATGTCAGAGAGGGAGCACTTGTCAGCAGCAGGTAGAGCTTTAGCATGAGAGTATGTTCCTAGCCCAAAAGAGTGGTCAGTTGGGAGTGTTTTTGTTCCAAGTGTTGTTGGAGCAAGTGGACCGGGTAGATGTGTTTCATGCAGAACATTCCAAAGTTACAGGCTGAGGTTCGAGAGGAAGCCTTTCTTGTTGAGAGGGAGTGTTGAAAAGTCTGCAACAAGAAATTCTACATTTAGAATGTGCTAAAAATAGACTTGCTAAAAATAGCATGTCTAAAAAGAGCATGTATAAAAATAACAGTTTGGCCTGTGAGGTCATTGGCCACATTGGGTGAGAGGTGAAACTGCTAAAAATAGAAAGTTCTAAAAATAGCATTTTTGGGTCCCTTCTTATTTATAGCAATCCCTAGACTATCTGTAGGAAGTAAAATTAATTTTGGTCTTAACAACAATTTAAAATATTAATTAATTAATCTCCATGAGTTAATTAATTATGGAAAATTAAACTTAAAGTCTTTGTGAGATCATGCAATTATTTTCTCCCTTGATTTAGGAATTTATCCCTTGATTAAAGGAGATAAGGTTCAGTTCTATAATGAGAGAATCAATTGACTTAGTTCTAACTAGTCAAGTCCAGTTAGATTATTTGAACAAGTTAAAATAATAAAATATAGTTTGTTAATGCTTGCATGCATGTGACAACTATTATTTCAGATAACTGAGGATTCACTCATGGATAACTGTTGCATGTCAGTTTTGTTAGAGACCCAGTTGAGATCAGATGTGGGACAATGTACTATCAGATGCTTGGATGTTTCTAGTAAGTATTCCTTGCATGGAGAAGGATCTATTATAGGAGATTGGAGGACCTGTGGTCTATATATTGAGGCCTAGGTAGTCCATGATTTTCATCTTCTGATTGAAGATCATTAGAGTACAAAGAGAGCAAGATAGCTTTTGAGTTGATTCTTTTTGTATGTTGTTGAGGATTTCCACTTGATTGATAATACAGTGTTGGGGTTTTATGCTGGTGCTTTCTCCAGTGATATATTCTGTGTTATGTGTGATTGATTTCTCTTGATCAGTTATGCATGTTTCTACTTGATGTTGCTCATGAATTCGATTATGGTTCCGCTTAATGTTTTGTAGAAGTAGAACAAGTATTATGCTTTAGGACATTATATATATTGGTTTGTTCTACAAGTGAAATTTCTACATTCCATAGTTAGGAGTAAAATATTTTCTTTGAAGAATTTCTTTCCTTGGTTGTTGATGGGGTTGACCTCTCATCTCCTTGTTGAGCATTTTAGATTTTGCATTGGAGTTCCTTGTCTCATCTTGTGAGCTAAATTCACCTTCAACAGATTCATGAAAACCAAGACCAATTTTGATGGTAGGAGACCTTTGACTACTAAGAATATTACCCAAAATCTTAGTATTGTTTTGAAATCGTAACAATTTATCCTTTTCTTCTAATTTACCTTTTAAGATATTTACCTCAACCTGATATTGCTCTTCCTTTTTTAGATATTGCTTCTTCAAGATTTCTTCAGCCTTTCTTCCTTCTTCCACATATTGCCTTAATTTGAGAATCTCATTTTCTTGTTCTTCATCTACTTGAGGTAGTTCTTCATTCTGCTTATTTGATTTTTCAAGATCTTCTTTTAAAGAGAGGATCTTAGCTTCAAGACTTTCATAGTAACTAGATCTATCTTTAAGTCTCTTGATTGTTGTACTCTTTTCATTTACTTCATTTCTTAATGATGTCACTTCATCCTGCAGCTTTTGACATTGATCTTCCTTTTCCTTGTACTGCTTCCTTACTTTGTTTCCTTCCTCCAACTGAGATTTTAATCTGGTAACTTCTTCTCTAAAGGCACACTCCCTTTTGTTAAATAGATCTTGTTGATCTCTGATTTTATCTACGAGTCTTTTAACTTCTGCCTCTATGTTTCTTTCATGATCACTTCCAATATCTTCAATATTGCGTGAACAAAGAAAAGTGTCACTAGAAGACCAAAAAACTATACCTGATACTTCATTTGCTTGTTCATCATCAATCTGAGGTGATTCTAAGTCTAAATACTTGCTTCCACGTAACACCAGTTGCCTCTCCTATTGTCACTATTCCTTTGAGATGTCTTCTTCTTCTTAGGAACTTTCTTCTTTAGCTTCTTTCCCATTATTTCTACGGATCTCCTTCAAGTGATCAAGCTTATGCCAAAGGACCTGCTCTGATACCAATTGTTGGAAATAATACTTTGGGGGGGGGGGGGGGGGGGGAGAGAGTTGGGGTGGGTGAATCAATATTAGTCAAATCAATAACTTTTCTTTTCATACTCTGATCTATATATGCTACTTCAATGAAGGTAACTCACGTGTACACACAACTGTATTTAAGACAACCAACGTATATCCACCAAACTTATGATTCAGTTAATTCATCATATGTTGATCTTTAATTAGTGCATCAATACTTCATTAACCATATAAAAAATAACCATGTGCAATAATAACAGAACAAACTAGCACACATAAGAAACACACATGAACACCAAGATTTAAGGTGGAAACCTAATGCGAGACAAAAACCACCTATTGTTGTCTTCTTTTAATATAAGAAAAACATGTTTACAATCTTGTACTAGTGCAGATTCATATGAGTATGCAGACACCCACCTGCAAAAGGATACAACCTTCTCTTGTTCTCCAGCTTCTATTGGAAGGGAGCTACAACACCCTAGCTCTTGTACTACCCAATCCTTTTACTAGTACGTAGGCACCAACCTACAGAAGGCTCCAACCTTCACTCATTTTCCAGCTGCTACTGGAAGGGAGCTCCAACACCCTGGCTCTTGTACTGGCTGGTATGTTTACCAATACGTAGGCACCGACCTATAGAAGGCTACGACCTTCACTCATTTTCCAACTGCTACTAGAAGGGAGCTCCAACCCCCTGGCTCTTGTACTGGCTGATATGTTTACCAATACGTAGGCATCGACCTACAGAAGGATACGACCTTCTCTTTTCCTCCAGGGACCACGTTTCATAAATTTTTAGACTGGATACACTTGGAACACAACACCACAATCTAAAGGCCTCATTTCATCAAATTTTCATACTGGACCCATCAACAACATTGAAGCTCAAAATCAATCACAACTGCAATACAACCATCAAATACATCTGCATCAACCAATCATTGAAACTCAATCATCAATCTTTGAATCAACCACAACTGAATCAATCAATCACTGAAAACCCATCATCACTGAAGTAGATCACAATCAATCAATCTGAACTTTCATAACATTGTCACTAGAACACAAAGTAGAACCCTGAACTCTGCAGCAAAAACCAGATCCAACTGCAACTTCAAATGTCATATTTCATAATGTATATGCTACTTGGACATGACTGACCAGCGTGTATACATGATTTTACCAAAGAGAACCAGCGTATAGATATGCAATACTATCTTAAAAACTTCTCAGATATTCCGGACTTCAGTCATACCCAGATCATAACAGTTACATAATAAAACATGCATTAGTATTCAGATCTAGACTATCCATGATCAAACCACATAATGATAATTCATTTTAGGCCTTATGATCCCAATCCACCATCCATTGAATCCTTAGTTTAGATCAAGCAAAGCATCAGAAACCCATAACCTGCATATTTGATCTAACACTTCATAAGATATTCAATACTTTCACACTTTGGCCTAATGATCTTCTCCTCCTTATATAGTTTTAGGACTTTCTCAACACCTTGGACCAAAACCACTTAGAACCAATACCTTGGACCAAAATCACTTAGAACCAATACCTTGGACCAAATACCTAGGGTCAATACCTTGGACCAAATACCTTGGATCAATACCTTGGACTAAATACATCGGACCAAATACCTCATACCAAATACCTTGGACTAAATACCTCAGACCAAAACCTTGGTTTACCAACATGTATGCTCTTTTCCTCCTATGGGAGTGCGTGTATATGTATACACTCTTTTTGTTCTGTGGACCAGTGTGTATACGCTATTTTGTCTAAGTGGACCTGCGTATACTTCTTAAATTTCTTTTCATCAACCTTTTCCTTTACCTTCTTTATTCTGATCAGTAGACCTTAGTTCCATCTTCCTGTTCTTCTGTACCACTGCCCTGTTACCTCTTAATATACCTATTGTACTATGAGTTGCCTTTTACCAAAACTAAATTGACTTGTGAGTGAGTTTCCATCAAGGACAACACTTGTATCATAATGCCAACAACCTGTGGGTAGTCGTCGAAGGATCTGGGCAAATTTATCTATCATCACATCCCTCTATCTCTTGAGGGCTTCCTCGAGTAGTATTTTTAAAGGATATCATGCCCCCGCTTCTTTCTTTTCTTCTTCTATGGGAGGTCACCGGGTTTTGTGAGGTTGGTCTTGCAAAGGTTCAACCAAATCAAGCCCTAACTCCTTATACCCTGACCTTGTTGGGGACATGTAATGTAAAACAGAGAAAGAGCAGACTTTTCTAATACCACTGATCTAGACTTATGCAAGAACACAAAAAAATATAGAAATACCTATATACACAAAGATATAGCAGAAATAAAACTTCATTTCATCAATATCAAACAACAGAAATATGCTTACATAAAAAAATAAAAATAAACTAGCTCGGGCGATGGTAGCTTATCTTTGAGAAGGGATGTGGTGACTACATGCCTCTGAACTATGTTACAATGAGGCTCAAATGCCTATTTATTATTGAGAAACAATGGAAAACCCTAAACATCCAAAAACCTAACCCTATGAGATGAAGCACCAAAACTGTGGGCCTCGTTTGGGTAAATTGGTACATCAACTTCCCGAGGTCGTAACTTTGGCATACAATATCCATTTGGCTATCATAATACCTCATTTCAAAGATCTCGAAGAGGAGGCCAAAAGCAAACTAGTTAACCAAATTGTGACTTTTTTGGCCTCTCTGTTTTCCCTAAAAATGTCTTTAGTCCTTTAAAATGACTCTAGAAGTTTAGGACCCGAAAAATTGCCAAAAATAGTAAGTTGTGTTACAATTAAGGAAATTGAAAAGAAACAACAGTGGGGGTCCAAGTGGAATAGGCGGGTGGCCACCAATATCCACCTAGATAAATAAATGCCATCAGATCAACTAGTACTCTACATACACAACATAGTAGAAATGTTACTTTATCAAAGCTTCAAAATCCTCCCACTTAATCATTGGAGAATCTCCCTCCCATCTTAAGGTTTTCATGTGGCTTTCCTACTATGTCAGGACACAAACCTCTAATTTTAGATATGCAAACATAATTTTCTTCTCTTCTTCTATGTGGTTAACTCTAAACTAAACATCTAATTGATAGAATTAGTGATTTAACTTCAAAGCACCAATATCACCTTAATATGGGTTGATGACAACTTTCACTTCCATCTTAAACAAGGACTATGAATGGTTCATGACACTCGAACTAGATTGTTCCTTTTTACATTTTTTCTTAGGCTCTCTCTCTAGCTCTTCTCGATTGCTAATCTCCCCTCCGATCTGACCTCTGTGAGAGAACCTCCATGTTCTTTGAATAAACCAAGCTTAATGGTCAAGGCTGCCATAAGCAGACTCACATTATGGCTCATATTCGTGACTTGTGCTTCCAACTATGTAAACTTCTCCTCTATGGGATCTAGAGGGTTGTTGATAGATTTATCAGCCATGGTTGAGGTTTTATGACTTTTAGCTTAATTGATCTAGATGCCCTACAACTCCTCACAATATACCCAAATAAATATGCTCTGATACCAATATGATCTATAAACTAGTGTGGATATTCCATTGGATATTTCATAACAACATATCTACAAAAATATATTTACAAATCTGAAAGCTACATTATGAGGGTTAATTTCTCCTTATATTTATGGATTCCTTAATTAATATTTTAAATTTATTCAAGAAATACATAAGATATGGAAAATAAAGAACAAGGAAATAAAACTCACAAACCATAATGAACACAGGATATGATCAAGGAAGCCCTTACGGGAGAAAAGCCAAGCTGGAATATGAGGCTACTCTACTCTCTTTCTTTGAATAGAAATGGATGCAAGTACAAATGAGTGACACTTGTGGCCTATGGGCTACTACAATACACAAACCCTCTTTGTTTGCTCTCTCCCTATCCACTGTTAATACTCTACTATTATATCATACAAATTCCTTTGAAATGAATGAAACCCCTTTCCCTCCTAGTGGCCCAATTATAACACAATCTAGTAACCTACTAATGGCCCAATTATAACACAATCTAATAGCCTACTAGTGGCCCAATTATAACACGGTCTGATAGCCTTCTAATGGTTAATTTTGACTCTAACTCTTAAATAGAGTTATTACTCTTCTAGAGTCCCCTTCATCATGATCACATGGCTAGCCCCCTTTTCATGAATAATGGGGGTTGATGTGGCATCTTCTTGAATCATGGTGGTAAAAAAGGGAAGGATAACTTCCAAGTGGCATAAATTTTGCATACATAATTCATTTGAGGTCTTTCTTGTGCCCTTGTAAAGGTATATGAGAGTAGAATAGCCACTAGAGGGAAAAACATGTCATTTGATGCCTCAAATTGCTTCCAGAAGGTTTCAAACCTAAATTCGCTAAACTGGGACCTACTAATAAAAATGGTCCTGTGAGATGATTCCTCTGAATTTTCCACTCTGAAAGCATCAAGATGGATGAAAAATAATATAGTGATCCAATCTATATCATAAAGGGAGATGCCTAAATAGTTTGTCAAGTTAGCAACTATGTAATAAAATAAATGCCAAATTCAATTGCCATTATCAATAAATTTAAAAAAAGGTGTAGATAGTCTTCAAGTCTAGCCAACACAGATATGCTAGCCCTCTTGCTTATAGTAGGCAAGGGGCTCATGTATAGATATCCTAGGTCTCTATCTTATGGTTGACAAGGTACTTACACATAGATATGCTAGCCCTCTTGCTCATTGTAGACATCGAGGCTTATGTATAATTGCTCTTGTAATAACTTCATTTGTTAGTAACATATATGGAAATTTTCAAAACATAAAGGAAAAGGAAAAATCCAACATACTAACATAAACAAATTTCTTTGCTAGCATATAGCATAATATGCTAGAAGAAAATTTAAACAAAATGTTCATTGCAATTTTTCTGAATGATGTAGAGAACCAAATTTTGCATATATTTGAAAACATGTACAAATATTTATAGGCACACTTCCCCATTACCCCAAGGTTTTTGGTTTTAGCTTCAGCTTTAGTACTCTGGAGATTTATCCAAATTTTATGAAGCCCTAAGTTATAAAACTAACAAAGTTTAACAAAATTTATGCTCAGATTCGAGACAATGAATTTTTGAAACAAAATTTATCAATTCATTTGCAAGTACTTACCTAAAACTATTGTTTGAAGGTATTTTTGGCATATTGTTGCTCTTGCTCTGCCTACCAAACTGACCCTTTTTCTCCCAGCCTATCTGTGATCAACCTATTTGGTTCCTAGATCTAGAAGACTTCAAATAGAGATCTTCTACCCCCCGTACCCAAAGCTCCAAGAACAATTAAGACTCAAATTTACTCTCTCTCTATGGTTTCTTCAGAATTTCCTTCTATGACTGTGAGATACTACAAAAATCTCCCCCTGGTTTGTATCCAGCTCTCCCTCCTTAAATCTATGAGGTTCCTCACCACCCCCATCTCTCTGTTGCCTTCAATTAAGTATCTTTAGGAATCTGCAGAGGTGGTCACCATCTTCTCTTGACATGGTGGATTCATTGTATGAGGTCACCTCTTCTTTTGAGAACAAGACTTCATGAAATGTCTTAATGAGTTATTTTAATTTGATTGTATTTCATTACTTTTAATTAATATATTACAACTTATTTTGAATACCAAATTAATATATATTTAATTCTTTTTTATAATATATGGTATAATTTCTCTCTCTCTCTCTCTCTCTCTTCTCTCTCCTCTCCTCTCTCTCTCTCTAATATATAATAATATATATATATATATATATATAATATATATATATATATATATAATATATATATGTTTAATTACAAATACATATAGTAGTTTCCTTTGTATTTTGTATAATATATTGCATTTACTCTATTCTTTATATATTATAGTTATATGCATTATGATGGTGGTACACACATTAAGTGCCTTACTTTATATATACATATATATCTATAATGTAGTGCATGTGAGATATGTATATGTAGCTATCATATACATGTCTTGTATGTATGCTAATAATCATATTCTATGCATAGTCCAAGATGGGTAATTACAAATGTCAATTCTTTTTTTTTTCTCTCATTGATATCTGAAATTTGGAGACAACTTGAATGCTTAGACAATTTGTTGTCCAAATAATAAATAACAAATATTATCAATATCTTAAAGTGTCATTCCATAT
Organism: Pinus taeda; assembly: GCA_000404065.3. Lineage (NCBI taxonomy): Eukaryota > Viridiplantae > Streptophyta > Pinopsida > Pinales > Pinaceae > Pinus > Pinus taeda. The sequence goes on along the minus strand of APFE030896888.1, from coordinate 85,865 downwards.
TATTGTTAGTTGATTTTGATCATGATTTTGTAGCAAAATAAATTGAAATAATTTGAAATTGTTTGAAGTAGGTTGTGACCTATGTTAAAAATTTGCATCGATTGGGATTCTTTCGAATTAATGTAGTTTCTCATCTTAGACTCATTTTTCATGGACCAAAATTACATATCAAGAAAGGTTTAGCTTCAATTATGTATTTCATGGAAAGATAAAGTGAAGTGATTTGAAATTGTTTAAAGCAGGTTATGACTCAACTTCTTTTGAATTGATAGAATTTCTCATCTTAAAGCTATTTGAAATAGATTAAAATTATAGATTACAAAATATTTAGCTAAACAAATTAAGGCAAGGCTACATAAATTTCCTACAATTGGGAGCTACTAAAGAATCATTGGTTTTTGATGAACATAAGGGCAATCAGTAACATATGGTACTTATTCTTCTAATCCATCCAAAACTTTCCCTAATAAAGGTTATATACTTGAACTCAAATATGATGTTAAATTTGTGCATACTCAGTTTCTATCTCAACTAGATTTTACATTCTCAAAAGTTTAACCTCCAAGGTGCAATAAAAGCATGTACTGATAATCTTTTTAATCATAGCTATTTGTCTAAAATTGAAACCAAAGATGTTTGTCTAAAATTCAAACACAATGTTTGAATTTTGGGCTATGCGCCCTCAAAATATATGTTATCTAGTTTGAAACGAGATGACTCATAATGAAATGGTGGTCTCCCAAGAAGCATTGTCCATTATAGTTTAATTCAATTTTCTACTGCATTATTCTATCACATCAGGGATCTCCCTTATTAGGCTATGGTCCCATTGTGGGCTTCCATCTATAATTGAGATATTTTGCTAAAAAAATAAATTCACCAAAAAAATTTAGTTTTTCCACTTTCATTGTGACTTTTGACGGAGCATAAGAGGATTACTTACAAGAATGATAAGGTGAAGTGATAAACTACATAGAACAAGAACAACGATGGAGTTAAGCATGAGAGATAGAATGTGTCAAGACAGAGACAATACAAGAGGAAGGAAACAAAGGAGATAGAGGAAGGAGGAAATTTTTAAACTGTGTGGGAGTGGGGTGAAAAGGTGGCGGTGCACCATTAATACATGCAAGTGTCGTTGAGTGCAACACCATAATGCATTCACAAACAAATAGGAAAAGAGTGCCAAATATAGAGAAAACATTGGGACCAGGTGTGATCATCGATGATCCATGCAGTGTCATGGATATTTCACTGGACAGTTCATCACAGAGATATGATGAAATTATACTTAAAATCTAGAATCTACACTATGAGGGTTAATTTCTCCTTAGATTTTTGGATTTCTTAATTATTACAGTATGCTTATGCATGCAATAGATAAAATATGCAGAAAAATAGAGAACAACGAAATAAAACTCGCAAACCACAATTGGCTCAAGAGATAACATGGGGCAAAACCCAACTAGAAGGTGAGGTTGCTCTGCCCTCTTTATCTGAATGGAAAATGAATGCAAGTACAAAGGAGTGAGACTTGTGGCTCATGGGCTACTACAATATACAAACCCTCTGTGTTTGCCCTCTCCCTATCCACTATTGACTACTCTACTCATCTATGGAACAAAATGCATTCAAATAGAATGGAACCCCTTTTCCACTTGGTAATCTAGTTGTAACACAACTTGATAACATACTAGTGGTTAAGGTTGATTCTTTCAACTCTTAACTAGAGTTACAATATCAACTCTTCTAGAGTCTTCTTCATTATGATCACATGGCTAGTCCCTTTTCCATGAATAATGGAAGCTAATATAGCATACTCTTGAATCATGGTGGTCAAAATAAGAAGGTCAACTTCCGGGTGACATACAAACTTCAATTGAAGCAATTCTTATGCTGTTGGAAAAGTGTTTGTGTGTACAATAGCACTAAGAGGTGTGACACTTATTTGGCAAAGTTTTACCCCCCTAAAATGTTGTTTGATGTCTCAAATGACTTTTGGAAGGTTTCAAACCCTAATTCACCAAATTGAGAAGTAAAAATGATCCTCTAAATTGATTCCTCCACTTTTTCTACTTTGAGATATCAAACAATCAAGCAAAAAGACAATAATTTTGATGTAAAATAAATAAATTATACCCCTTATAAACTAAGGGGTAATCACATTACACCAATCAAATTCCTAAACACAACATGCTCTTTCCACCAGGAAAAAAAGAAAAAAGAGTCCACATTACACCGTTAACTTATATTATTATTAAAAAGCCGTTAGCTTATATTATTATTAAAATGTTTTTTCATAATTTTACCAATGAACCCATGGAAGTCTGCGCATCCGAGAGCCACAACTCTGCCTGTTCTTTCAAATCCTAATCCTAGTCCGATACCCTATATATTTTGCGAACGATAGTGAGGTTTTAGTATCAGCCCAAGTGTTTGGTGTGATAAGGGGCAAGTTTATTGAGTTCAACCTATACTTTCAGAGGAAGGGAAATCTAAGCTGAGCCTCTGCCGAACGATTACAACCTATGATTTCCAGAAAACCACAATTGTTTTGTGGGTAGGTTGTATGAAGGCGGTTTTGATAAGAATATGTATACTGTGGCCGGACTTTATTTAAGTAAGTCAAATCTTAATGGTTAGGGTTTATGACAGCTGAACTTACATCAGGTTTGAGGGTTTTAGAGACAACGAGGCTCTGTTAGTTGAAGATGCCGGGGATGACTACGGTTGAAAGAATTTGTTGCGTGTCATCTGAACCTTTCTGGTTTTGAATGAAGCAACTCTTCTGAGGCACTAATTGAACAAGGGTTACAGGGGCCAATTATTGTATGATTTATGCATTTTGTTTTTGTTGCAATGTGATATTTCTATCTGGTATTAACATTGTGTTGTTGATTAATTTCGTAGCCGAGGGTTCATAGAAACCGATTTCTAAGATATTTGGCAGTAATGCCAAGCATATGAGGTAGTGTTTCTGACGCTTTATGGTTGCTAGGGTAATGTATGTTGGGATTTTGTTTTATGCATAATGGTTGCAGGGGTAGATTACCAAATTGCTTGTAACGAAGCAAGTAGAGCGCGATATATGATTAATTCTTGCATAAACTCATATGAACGGATGTTTGATATGCAGCTTCGCGTTGCAAAGCTCTGAGATTATCTATGTGAGTTTGAGATATGCACCCCTGAGCCAAGAGGAGGTGCATGTCAAAACTAGTTTAAATATTTAATACCGAATGCGCCATTTAGATTCTATGCTCTGTTTCACACATAAATATTGTTTTGTTAATAGATATGTACCTCCTGGTCTCAAAGCGGAGGCCATTTCTTTGTACTCGAGATATGCATCCAGTTTTGCAACTTGGCGGTGTATATCAAACCTGGGTTTGGATTTGTTTGGGCTAGTTTCCATATTCATTGGACCCAGTACACCATTTAGATTGAATGCACCGTTTGCCTTACAAATATTCAAGAATATATATCTACCTATATTCCTTTAGAATATATATCTACTTCTAGGTTTTAAAGCTCGAAGATCATTTCTATGAAGAGCTTGAGTTATTTGCAACTTGAAGGTGTTCATCAAACGTGGGTTTATAGATGTGTTTTTGCTAGTGTTCATATTATCATGAACCTAATATACCATGCAGATTCAACACACTGTTTCCTTTGGTAATAGACATGTTTTTCACACAGATATTGGGTTTCAAAATAGATATGCACTTCCAGGTCTCATTGCTCAGAGGTCACTTCTGTCAACTTGAGATATGCATCCTTGAACTTTGCATCCCGGAGGTGCATATCAAACCTCTGGGTTTAGATGGGTCTGTGCTGGCGTCCATATTTAATGAACCCATTAGATCATTTAGATTCGATGCATTGTTACCCAAACACAAACACAAATAGTTGATGTATCCTGCGAGCTAACTACTACTCCCTGTATAATGGCAAAACAAGATTTGAGCCATTTCTATGCCAATGTATAATATGCTGGTTGCAACCGACCAACATGATATATTAGCTTATAGCAGTAAACTTTTAAGGTTGGGGTTGCGTTCTTTTAGCTTATAGCAGTAAACTTTTAAGGTTGGGGTTGCGTTCTTTTGTTTGGCAATTGCTGTGTAGTCTTTGATTATATGAGGTTTGAATGATAAAATATTGTGTTTTATGCCCTCTGTCAGATTGCTTTCTTTGAGAATCATTCGCTTGTTTAGCAATTGCTAAGTATGATTTACAGTAGCAATTGTGCTCCAATCTGGCTTTATCATTAACCCTAACACATGAATTATTTACTGACATTGACTTTGATGTTTGAGTTGCATGTTTAGGAATGCTGTGAACTTTCATTTTTGAGCAGCTTTCCACTTGTAACAAAGGTTGTTGTAGATGTGTATTCTCTCATTGAATTTCCGAGTGTTTTTCTGCCAATATCCTTGTTAATGATAAAAGACATTTCTGAATGCTTGTATACTTGTGTTCTCACACATAGGCAAAATCATATATTTTATGATTGTCGAAGATATTTTATGACTGTTGAAGATGAAAGATACAATTTTGAGATGTATTCCATGTGTCTTTATTTTATCTTTGGTTTTGCTCTTCTGGGTTGAAGGATGAATTGGTCAGTGGTGTAATATGAGCCTTATATGGTGGGATGGCCAAAATTGAGAATAGCTTCAAATTGCTAGTGTTTCAATAAGACCCTGCTTGATTGTCAGATATCTACCATTGCTTGCAGTTGAAAACATAGGTGTCTTGAAAAGAATCTCTCCATGCAATTTATGATTGAGGAGTATAAACTTTCGTTTTTTGTTGTTCACTATACCTATTTAATATTTATCAATGCACAAAGATAGTCGTATGTCTGAACTTTTTCCTTTATTTTTGCAAATAAAAATTAAATAAAGTCCTTCATAATCCTAAAGCTAAAACAGTGTGTGCCATTTTAGATTCATTTGTTCTTTAACTGAAGACCATTTTGCGAGAGGATATGAAAATGTATGATGTCCCTAGCTGTTGAAGTGAGGGCTCACTTTCTTTTTAATCTGAGCAGGTTGCTGTAATTGGAGCTGTTAATAATGACGGAAAAAGAAAAGAACGTTAAATTTAAATTTTGATCGTTCATTTGGTTGGTATCTATTATTTCACTGACTACTTTTCCTAACATCTCACTGGAATGCTAAAAGCACAACTGTTTCATAAAAATCACTGGTATTTCTAAAAGTTTCTTTAAAAAAATTCCAGCCACAACAAGCACATACAGAATGGAATCACGTTAAATTTAGTTTGGTTAGTTTTCTTTTATTACACAAGAAATATTCTATAGAAATTAGGTTGTAGATTTGTAATTACTCATGAAGTTTTAATCAAAATCACAAGACACAACCCTACACTAACTGTAGACATTAATTCACAATTTAGAACAAAAATCTTAGACATTCAATAATAAATAACATACATGCAACAAGTACTTTTATTTGGGAAAAAAATATGCTAAAAGCCCCTATGTCTGCTTGCATTAATCAAATGAATAGAGATATATTACAATTGTTTTGGTTAACTGAGATCACTCTGCAAGTGCACAACCTATTTCACTACTCACTGAAGGCCTCCGACCCAGATTGAGTCAAATTTTTTCTCAACTTGAGCTCTTATTTCCTTGAGGAATTAGCACCTATTATTTAGGAAATTCCTCTAATTGAATTGTGCAATTCCTTATGCTAATCATCTGACTACATGCAACACATGCACACTTAAGACTAGTCTACAATTGATGTTACATTGCCTTGGAATCTCCACCTAAGTTGGGTAACTCGAATTCTTTGCATGCATTAGCTATTTTGGCCTGATTAATCAGTTAATTAGATGATCACTGAGTTTGACTAAAGTCTTACTGCTTAATTGACATTTTGCTAGTTCCTCCTAAAGTTGGAACTAGTTGAACTGAAAACAACGTGAGATAACTAACCTTGATTGCTAAATTAGCAATTACACATGCAAAATTGAGCTCTAACTCTTTCAACTTGAATTTACCGACTAAACTGGGTGACACAATTCATGTCACAAGTTAACATCATCCAAGTTGTCTGCTGATGTGTAAATTCAAATTTTCTCAATTTAATTAAAGCAAAATCAAATTGAGAATTTCTTGCTGAATTTTTCAACACTCCCTCTCAACATGAAAGAGATATCAACAACCTAAATCCTAAACTTGTGGAACTTGAACTTCCCTCTTGACAAGGCTTTTGTTAAAATGTCAGCATCTTGTTCCTTTGTCGGAATGTACTACAACAACATTATCCACCTTTGCACACAATTTCATAAATGGTGATACCATACATCTATATGCTTAGATCGATCGTGAAAAACAAAATTCTTAGAGAGCATGATGCAACTCTGATTATCACAGTTGGATCCATCATCTGAGCAAACAATCCAACAAGTATCTTTCTCATCCAGATCACCTCACATGATGCTTGATTGGAAACCATGTATTTTGTTTCTGCTGAGCTGAGTGTCATAGATCTTTGATTCCTTTTGTACCAAGAAACCATTGCAGACCCAACATTGAAAATTCCACTTGATGTACTCTTTTGGTTTGATGGACTCCCTGCCCAATCTGCATCTATGAAGCCACATAGTTTCACTCCCTTTGTCTGTCCATACCTTAATCCAAACTGGTTAGTGCCTCTGAGGTATCGTAGAATATCCAAGCTAGGTAGTGCCTTTGAGATACTGTAGAACATGCGCAACTGCCCTCCAAAATAACTTGGCTGGCCTAACCATAGCTTGGCTCAGCTGGTTGACTGCATAGCACATATTTGTTTGTGTGTTCACAAAATACATTCGTGAACCCACCAACTGTCGATAAACAATAGCATCCACTTCATCATTTGAAGTGGCATACTCTTTGCTCCAATGGGTCGCTAGAGGTGTCTCCATGGGTTTACAATTGTTTATGTGAAACCTCTGAAGTATCTCGTTGGCATACTTGCCTTGAGAGACAAACAATTCCCCATCACCTTGTCATACTTCCAATTGGAGGAAGTAGTGCATGAGACCCATGTCTTTTATTTCAAACTCTCTTGCAAGGTCCTCCTTATGAGATTTGATCAGTTGTGCATCACCAGTTAAAATCAAATCATCAAGATATAAGACAATAATCAACAATTTACCTTCTATCAAGAGATGCTAGAGATTTGCATCCGCTTCACTTTTGGTGAAGCCCAAACCAGTGAGATAACTATTGATCATGGTGTACCAAGCACCTTGTGCTTACTTGAGAGCGTACAACACTCACTTGTGTACACATGAGACTTCCGTTCAAAAGTCTCGAAGCCTTTTTAGTTGCTCGATATGCACTTCCTCCTCAATAACCCAATTGAGTAATGTTGTTTTCACATCCATCTGGTGGATCTTCCACCCCATTTGTGCAGCCAGAGCAAGAATTGATCTGATGGATGAGTATCTTGTTAAAAAAATATTGCGATCAAATTCCACTTTGAACAACTCACCTGATAGAGATACTAATTGCATTGAATTCCTCTTTTCGAGATGACCAAAATCGACTTAAAGATCACTCAAATTGGATAAGGGAAAGTGTATTTATGAAGAAAAACCCGCATGTGCACATTTGATAAGGTCGACCCTAAAACAAAGTGAACCATCTCAAAAAGCTATAAATACAAATGCCCTCTACCTCATTTGGACACAATGATGAGACACTCTTCTATCTTGGTTTTTGGCTCGCATAGGTTTGAGGCTCATCTGTAGAGGAATAAGTTTGCTTTGAGGTGAAATTGTAGGGTTTGAAGCTTGCATTTTAGATCTACGGTTTTGGGCCCGAGTCGCAAGCACAAAACATGAAGGATTCGACTATAGTCACAAGCAAAAAATCTCATCCGTGCGACTGGAGCCTTCCAATTGCACGAACAACTCTCCATCCATGCGATTGGGGATTTAGGGTTTCTGCAGTCCAAATTTGACCCCAATTGCTTGCCTGCCAGGCTTAATGGGGTGACTGGGACAACCATAGTTGCTCGCATGACAACTCCGTGTGACTGGGACCCTGGGACCCTAAAGATGAAATCTCAGCCTTCCGAAGATTCTGCTCAGTGATCGCAGGGTTCGACAATTGACTGCAGACAGTGACAGTTCATTACAGTCTTCGACATCAGAGTCTTGAGCATATACATTGTTGGGTTCATTTCGTGGATGTTGTAGTTGTTTTGTTGATGAAGATATGGATCATTGTAGTCTCTTTTGTTGAATTATTTGATGACAATCTAAGAAGAAGAATTTGCAAGGGTTTTCCCCATAGTGGGTTTTGCGCTGGTCTCCGACCAATCCTGGTGTCTCTATGTGTGAATGTTTTTCTTCTATTGTTCCTTTATGTTCCGTTGCATTGATGATGATGATATTATTCCTTCTACATAGATGCATATAATGATGAATAATGATGTAAATCTGAATAATGTTATGATGTTATGGGGTGAACTTAATGTGTTAATGAAGAAATGCAATTATCAAAGCAAAGAACAATATATCCTTATGAAAAGTTAACATATCTTTCTACAAGAGAAAAAGTCTCCTCACAGTCAATCCCCTCAACTTGAGAGTACCCCTTGGCCACAAATTTGGCCTTGTACTTTTTTATGCTTCCGTCTGTTGTGTGCTTGACCTTGAATATCCATCTCGAACCCACAACTGATTTATCTGCTAGTCTTGAGACCACTTCCCAAACAGTTTTCTTTACAATGGATTTGTATTCCTCCACCATTGCATCAACCCACATAGGTTGCTCTAGTGCTTTCTTGAAAGAGGATGGCTTAGTGTCTACAAGCTCAGTCATTAGAGCCATGTAACCAGTGTACCAATTTGGCGACCTTCTCTGCCTGCATTGATTTGAAGGAGCACCCACATTCTCCCTCGCATCTTGCACAAGTCTCTTAGCTTCCCTGGTCATTTTCTTGCCTTCTCTGGATGGTTATGCTTGAGTGGCTATCTCCACTCTCTACTCCTCAACTTGTGGTTGCTTCACAACTTCTTGAGGTTCCTCCTTTGGAACTAAAAGCTTCTCTTCTAGTGGGATCTGAAGCTCCCTCTCAAGAGAGCACTGTATCGCTTTGTCTTGATCAAATTTTACATCCCTTCGGACAACTATCATTTTCAAGGATGGAAAGTGCACATAGTAGTTGTGGGGAGTTTTTGTGTAACCCACAAATACACCCAATTCTATTGTTGGCTCTAGCTTCTTCCTTGATTCTTTGAAGACATGGCAGTAAATATAGGCTCCAAAAATCCTAAAGTGCGACACATCCAATTTTCTTCCCGAGAAAACCTCCTTCGATGTAATCATGCCAAGAATTCGATCAAAACTTCGGTTCTGCAAATAGACTGTTGTGTTGCATGCCTCGGCCCATAAATGCATAGGTAGGCCTTAATCATGCAACATTGTCTTCGCTGCTCTCACAATGCTATAGTTCTTCCTCTCAACCACCCCATTTTGTTGTGGGTTGTGGGGTGTTGTAAACTCTTGTCGAATGCCTTCTTTTGCACATAAATTTTTAAATTCATTTGACATGTACTCACATTCATTATTGCTCTTGAGAGCCTTCACCTTCTTCCTGTTTCTTTCTCAACCAATGCCTTGAATTCTACGAACTTGGAGAATGTCTCATCCTTCTTTTGCATAAAGAAGATCCAAAACTTCCATGAGAAGTCGCCAATAAAACTGACTAAAATATTTGTGCCTGGTAGTGGAGGTTGTCAAGAAAATTCCCCAACATCGCAATTTTGCAACTTCTCCACATTTGTGGTCAGTGCAACACAATCCTCCACATCTAGCTTCTACAAGTTCTTCACACGAACCTCGATCTGCTTCACTTGTCCCGTGGCTATGTATCTTAGGAATGTCTTTTCTTTGCTGAATATCACATCATAACCACAGCCTTCCAAAACTGCAACGAAGAAGAGATTTTTCTTTAGGCTTGAAACAAACATGCCATCCTTGAGCCTGAGGGGGGAGGTCGACTCCTTCTGAAAGGTAATTGTACCAATCCTGGTTGTGTTATACCTTCCATCATCCCCTATCTCAATGTCCATCTGCAAATATTTCCAGGTCATTGAAAAAGTCTCTATTCCCCATCATGTGGAATGATGCACTTGAGTCCAAGTACCACATGCTCCCCATAACTGTGTTGGCCATGCATGCACTGAGGGTAAAATCAAACTCGAAATGTGAAGCCAAGCTTCACCTGCTGCTCCTCCCGAAGTCTTTTTGCTTGTTTTTTTGTGTGGACAGCTCGTGGCAAAGTGCCTGAATTCATGACAATGGAAGCATTTAATTTTTGAAAAATATTTCTTCTTGCCTCCTTAACTAGATTCTGGTTTGGATTGAGATTTCTTCCCTTTTCTCTTCTTTGCCTTTCTAGCCAAAGCAAAGTTTTTTTCATCTTCGCCCTTTTGTTGAAGTCTCATCTCTGGTATTCTGCCTTATTTCCTCTTGTACCAAGTCGAACCATAAGCGCTCTCAATTCAGTAGTTTCTCCCTCCCATTCACTGAATCTTGATAGCCATGCTAGCTCTTGGGAAGGCCTAGAAGCGCTAAGTTACCAAGCTTTTGTCAGGGACATTAACACTGACCCGGCCAAGTTCATCACGACATTGTTTTATCTTGCTCAGATATTGTGGAATTGTGTCATTCTTCTACATCTTGATACTTCGAAGTTTATCCTTGAGCGCCAACTTTCTGTAGTTACTACTATTCTCGAACAATTTTGTCAGTGCTTTTCACATCGCGAACCAAGTTTCTTTTCCATGGGGATTCGAGACAATATGATTGGATAATCCCTCCAAGATTACTCTTCTTGCCTTGGCTACATCTTTCTTTCATTGAGCAAGGTTTTGGGCATCAAATGCTTGAGGTTTCGCAATATTTGTCTAGATGTATTCTAGCAATCCATTTTCATCCAATAATGTCTCTATGTAGTTCTTCCATGCAACAAAATTAGAGGTGTCTTCCAAAGCATACTCTAGCCTTAGTCCATTGACTCTGAAGAATTTTTGCTACAATGATCTTCAAATTCGAACCTCTAAGAACAACTTCGAATTTCCTGCTCTAATGTGAATCCAACTCTGATACCATGTAGAAATTAGGTTGTAGATTTGCAACTGCTCATGAAGTTTTAATCAAAATCACAAGACACAAACCTACACTACTACTCTGTAGACATTAATTCACAATTTAGAATAAAAATCTCAGACATGCAAGAAGAAATAACACACATGTAACAAGTATTTTTATCTGGAGAAAATATTCTGCTAAAAACCCAAATCTCTGCTTGCATTAATCAAATGAATAAAGATGTATTACAATTGCTTTTCTCAAATGAGCCCACCCTGCAAGTGCACAACCTATCTCACTACTCATTGAAGGCCTCTGACCCAGACTTAGTCAAAATTTTCCTTGGCTTGAGCTCATAGTTCCTTATGTTGTTCCTTGAGGAATTAACCCCTATTATTTAGGAAATTTCTCTAATTGAATTGTGCAATTCCTTATGCTGATCATCTCACTGCATGTAACACTTGTACACTCAAGACTAGTCTAAAATTGATGTTACACTGCCTTGGAATCTCCACCTTAGTTGGGTAACTTGAATTCTCTGCATGCACTAGCTATTTTGGCCTGATTGATCAGTTAACTAGATGATCATTGAGTTTGACTGAAGTCCCACTGCTTAACTGACATTTCACTAGTTCCTTCTAAAGTTGGAACTAGTTTAATTGAAAACAACTTGAAATAACTGACCTTGATTGTTACAAATTAGCAATCACACATGCAAAACTGAACTCTAACTCTTTCAACTCGAATTTATTGAGTGAACCATGTGACACAAGTTAACATCATCCAAGTTGTCTATTAATGTGGAAATTCAAATTTTATCAATTTAATCACAGCAAAATCAAATTGAAAATGTCTTGCTCCATTTTTCAGCATATTCATGGAAATGCTAAAAGAAGAATTGTTTATCAAAAATGTATTTCTACATGCTAAAAGCACAATTATATTTCTAAAATTTTCTTTTAAAAAATGCAGCAACAGGAAGCACAAAGAAGAAAAAAATGTAGCCACAGGAAGCACAAAGAGGATGGAATCATATTAGAACCAAGAGAGGTAAAAAAATATAGCCACATGAAGCACAAAGAGGATGGAATCATATTAGAAGCACAAAGAGGTAAAAAAATGTAGCCACAGGAAGCACAAAGAGGATGGAATCATATTAGAACCAAGAGTTGTTGTTGTTTTTTTTTTTTTTTTTTAATTAAACAAAACACATTTATCTGCAAACATGGGATGGCATAAATCTTCTGCAAACATGGGATGGCATAAATCTTCTAGCTTCCCACAGCGCCTTATTTACAAATAAACAAAAAAAAATTGTCTACTGACTGGATGTCATGCTATACAATTTTAACAATGTTGAAAGAATGAGAAAGGATATATTAAAGTAGATTGCTGAAGACAGTGTAATATACTTCATGGTAATTGGATTTTAGTGAGATTTTTTAGTATTATACTTCATGGTAATTGGTTTGTGTTTGAGGTTGCTTAGAGATTATATCTGTGCCATGAATTTCTATTAAAAACGAGATAAAGGTTTTTGTTTTCCAAATTTATATACCTCGTTCTACAAATTTAATACTAAGTGTTAGAAAAATACATTAAATGTGATAGTTAAAAGGCACTGGAATATCATGTGTTTTTCATGTTTGAGGTTGTATGGAGGTTTTAATCATTTTTTGGTTGGTCTCATTTAACCATTTATGTAAAAATTGAAATAAGTTTTTTTTTATTACATATTAAGAATGATTATTTTATTTTACGTTTATCATAAAATGGTTTATTAGTTTGATGAACACACATGGTTTCCCTCTTCAATAGATGATAAACCTATTAAGGTAGTATGCTCTATTGAATGACCTCTAATACCAAATGCCAAATTAATTTAAGTACTAAATTGGACTCAACAAATCAATTTCCATAAACATTTGTTGAATACAATTAAGAATGAAAATAAACAATAGAAAACACAACATAGTACATAGAGATTTACCATGGAAACCCAATTGGAAAAACTAACCAACCTTGTATGGACAATGAATGTATTCATATGTTTGATCATTGACTTGTTCCATTATAGCCCAAAAATTATTTTCCAGAAAGAGACCATCTTATGACAGGTTGTCAATGATATGATTCGTTCCCTATAAATATGTGAGCATGAAAAAGATGTGAAAGTGTCAGAAATGTGATTGATCTCCTCAAGAATAGGCAGAAGCTAGATATTCTTGTGTGAAATAATGCTAATAAGCCAATTTATAGATAGCATGGAATACCTAAAAATATATAAATGTGAGCAACCTTTCTCTTTTGTAACAGGAGTAGGTTTTTGCATGCTAGAAGTTTAGCTTGGTTATTTGTCCTAGGACCCAAGCCCAACTTGACTTTGAAACTATGTGATGAAGAAAGGAATAAGATGAGCCCTCCTATGCAATTCCAACCATTATTGACAGAGGTCCCATCAAAGAAATCCCATGGCTTAGAAGAGTCCATGCTTTCAGGGATGATCGCTCTAGGGGAAATAACTCCTTTTTCGTGTGGACAATGGCTTAGGATAGACAACACCTCATCATCCGTGTGTAGAGGAACCAAAATATTGTCTAGAAATAATGCCCTATTTATGGCCATCAAGAACCCCTAACAAATAATAAGGGGAAGAGATTTGAAAGGGAGACTATTGGGGTTGACTTGCCAAGAATGCCAAGTAGCCTCAAGATCCACCCCTAGCCAAGGAATGGAGTGACACAACGCTAAACTGCATACCTTCCATACCTATTGAAAGAAAGGACAAACCATAACAAGTGAACTAAAATTTCCTCATTGTTTTGACATAAAGAGCACCATCCAAATAGGAACATCCAAGAAGGAACTTTCTTTGTCATGAGACACCACATGAATAATTTCGATTTTGGAGGACATTTAGCTTTTCATACTGCCTTCCAACACCACTTTTGCGCCACTTCCACTCTATCTTCCATGAGAAATATGGAACCCAACTTTGGTGTGTAAGTTCCAGAGGGGGGGAGACTCCAAATCAGTTCATTAGGGTTGTCAATCAATCTGACATGGTCATCAAGAAGAACTTGAGTGTATTCCAACCATGAAACCTGATACTCCCCCTCTAAACCAAGCTCCCCTGCAGAAAGTCACCCATGACCCCATATAGTTGAAATATTTGGATTTGTAATGTGAGCCAGTTTACTGTAGCCCTTGTCTCTGAGCTCATTTATTAATGGAAGAGGCAACATGGGACATATTCCACTACTGGTCCAAGGATCAAGACCAGGATGCACCCTGTCTCCTCTACCAATCCTCCAAGCAAGACCATTTCCAATAATACCAAAAGAGTTTAGAACAACCTAAAAAATGATTGAAATATTTGTTTGCTATTTGTTCGACCTTCTTAACTAATCTTCTAATGAACATGGGGCTATATATTTTTGAAAAACCACATATGACTAGAGACTATCCGAAGAATTCAGGCGCCAACCACATTTGGCAGCCAAAGCTTTTGAGAAATGGAATAAAATCTTCAAGCACCAACCTCCTAACGCTTTTGGTTTGGTAATGTAATCCCAACCGACCCAAGGAAACACCCCCTTCTCTTGATTCCCTGCCCAAAGAAAGAAAGGACACAATATTCAAATCTTGTCCAAGAAACCCTTGGGAATCCATGCTAAGGAGGCTCAATAAACTGAAATGGCCTCTAAACCATCTATGGCACCAACATTTCAATCATTTATCCACCTTTGCAATGAGTCAGGACCAATCCACATTACTGTAATAACGTTGTTTCAATTGGAAACCCAAATATTTTAAACCATGATCCAACGACTTAGATTCATAAGGAAGGATTTGGGTCATATGATGAATCTCAATGTCAAATATATTATGATGGGCAATGTTGGATTTTTGTGTCTTTATAGACATACTATTGGCACGCCCAAGCAGAGAAAGAATCTCCACCAACATTGATAAATCCTTGACTTCACCATTGCAAAAAATAAGAATATCATCAACAAATAATAGATGGGTGATGGCCAGGTTATGAACAATGAGTGAACTGTGAAAAGCCCCACATCTCTTAGTATCCAAGAGGAGGCGGCTCAAGTCCTCCACTACCAATAGAAAGAGAAGAGGAGAGAGAGAGAAACCTTGACGAAGCCCTTTTTGTGCATAGAAAAAGGGGGGAAACATAACCATTTATTAACACCATGAATGATACATACTGAATACAACTCATGACCTAGTTGGTAAAATCAAGACAAAATCCCAAATGAGTGAGGAGGAGCTTGATGTAGATCGAGTTTACTTTGTCATAGGCCTTGGAAAAATAAATCTTGATGATAACCCCTTTCAAATTTTCTGTTTTGATGTTGTGTAATCCTTCCTCAGCCACACCAATGGCTACATGAATTTGTCTACCCTAAAAGAAAGAAAAATACTTTGAGGATATGAATCTAGAAAGGATGGGCTTTAGCCTGGAAGCAATTAACTTGGCAATAACCTTGTAGATGACATTACATAGGGAGATAGACCAAAAATATAAGAAAGAGAGGGGATGGATGGCTTTAGGAATAAGAGGAATGAAAGTGGAATTAAAGGTCAGATAGACATGAGATTCCTTCCTAGATTCTTCAATTACTTCTAACAAATTAGGACCCATCCTATCATAAATCTCTAGAAAGAATTTAACACCTCATCCATCTGGCCTAGGAATTTTATCTCTTTGAAGTTGTGCAACATCGCTTTGAACTCCTCCACCAACACCTTCTCCATAATAACCCTACACTCCTCATCACCCACCATATGAGGGAAATACTAAGCAATTTGGATAACTTCAACAATAGAAGTTTCTGGAGGAGCTTTGAAAAGATATTCGAAATGCCTTTTACATAGTTTTTCCAATTCATTGAAGGAGGAAACCTCTACACCATTATCATCTTATAAGCTCCAAATAATATTCATCGTTTTCTGGCCTTTTGCATAAGCCTAGAAAAATTTTGTATTCTCATCACCACTTTTGAGCCATATGGCTCTACGTTTTCATCGTCATTCCTCCTCCCTTGCAGCTAGAAGGGCGATCTTTCTTTTTTCTAGACATTTGTGCAAATCACAGGACTCCTAGGAAGAGAAACTTTCCCCCACATAGGATGAGATAGATATAAGTTTCCTTTCTATTGTTTCCAGCGCCTGGAGCACCATCAATTTCTTCCTTTTATCCCACTCCTTAATCTTATGTTTGATTCCTTTAAGATTGACTTCAAAATGAGAAACAACTGATACTTCCATCTAGGGAGAAATAGGGTTCCAGTGGGTCTTAAACAAAGATATGAACTCCTCTTTTAACCATGTCGAATTCAACTTAAAAGGACTAGCTGGTTTCTTGGGGGGCCGTCTAATTTCGAGAAAAATGGGGGAATGGTTTGAGATAACACTGACACCAATCCATTGTTTAACCATGGGGAAAGAGTTTAGAAGGGCCTGAACAAGGAGAAACCTATCAATTCTCTTGGCAATCCAATCATCCCTCAAAAGTATGTTCCTCCAAGTAAGATATATCATGATAGATTCCACATCCACCAACATACTACCAACAAGCCTACTTATGAAGAATTCTACTTGAGGATCCAACCTGGCGCTAGGACCCCATGATTCAAAAGGGCGCAACAAGAAATTTAAATCACCACCGATGATGACATTGTTTGATCGAAAAAAAATATTCAAAGTCAATTCCCAGAATTCAATACAATTTATAAAAGGACCATATATGTTGATAAGGGAAAGAGGTTGACCTATAACCATAGAAGAAACCTTAATCCCCAAAACGGACTCCATGCTCCACGTGTTTGTAACAAGATTATGATGAGGGCTCAAAGCCACCGCAAGCTCCCCCTTTAGGAGGGATTCAAGGCACACATAAATTTGTGCAATGTTGCCAAGGGTTTCTTGAAGGAATATTAGATCGTTAACTTCGACAAATCTCTTGAAAGATCGTTTTTTAGAGGCTCAAGCTAGACCCCAACAATTGAAGGATATTGATTTCACTTGGGGGTTTCAATGTGGTTGGGATTTCTCTCAAGGCACCTCTAATGGACAATTGTTTTCCGACAGCAAAGACATACTTGAGCTTTTTCCTTGGATTTGGAAATGAAATATTTCCTTCCATGACATCGACCCTCCTCAGAAGATAGAGAGAGTTGTCCCAATACCTAGTAATCCCAACCCCTGAGGAGTCAGAAGCCAAAAACGAAGGTGGTAAAGGATATCATCAATGACATGGCACTCAAACGAGGTAAAAGAGGAAGTGGTTGATGACGAAGAGATATGACCCAAGATAGATGGAACATGGAAAATAGTGTGGGCATGATGTGAGGAGGTTAACCTTAGGGGATTGCATAAACTAACCTCACCAAAACCCACAAATTCCAAATGGAAATTCACAGGATATTGAGAGAAAGAAAAGCTAACATCATTAATGCATGGAAGAAAAGATGATATGGGAGGAAAAGACTCAGTACCTTCACAATCTGAAGCCAAGGAGAGAAGAGGATGAATGTCTAGCCAAGATAATTTAGTTGACTAGTGAGCCACTTGGTTCACTACATCTAGGAACAAAGAGTCTATACAAGATGTAGAAACCTATGTCTCTTGAGCATGAATCTCCTACTCCATTCCAACCATCTGAGCATGTCCATTTGATATGTTCATCTTCTTGTACAAAGGAACCACACAATATTTTGAAAGATACCTATGTTTGTGGCATCTCCGATATCTGAATGGGACATCCTCGTAGTCCAACTCAAGAGGGGCCATCTTAGGACCCATATTGAAATCCCTCGGGAGTCCACCACATAGGTC
Organism: Pinus taeda; assembly: GCA_000404065.3. Classification (NCBI taxonomy): domain Eukaryota; kingdom Viridiplantae; phylum Streptophyta; class Pinopsida; order Pinales; family Pinaceae; genus Pinus; species Pinus taeda. The sequence continues at coordinate 67,879 of APFE030896888.1, read as the reverse complement.
CTCATTGATTAGAATATGGGCCATGGACATATAACCAGATGAAAGATAAGTAGATTCATGATCCAAGTAAACCCCAGTAAGTTGCCAATATCTTTGAAAATAAGCTCATGCCATAGATTGATTGGAAGACCGAGTATTCTATCCCACAGAGGGACAATATTGATTCTCTCTCTTATAGCATCAAAAAAGGGGGGACCACACCTTAAAGACAACAAGTGATGAATCATTTTTCAAGACCTTACCTTCGATTAACTTCACATTCTATTCATTCTAAAACATGAGGTGCATCCATCCCTTCGCCAAAACCCTAACCGAACGAGGGCTTTTTTATCATTGGGTGCATTGAATACTCCACCCATTTTGAAATAAAGGTATTACCAAATTTCCGACCACAGACCCTGCCAACTAACGATGAGTGATATAATGCCTCCGCCTGTTGAATGGATACATCTCAACCCAGAGATGAATACATTATCATGTTCTCTACTGGTTTAACAAAGTGTTCTTTCTTCCTTTTACCCTAAGAGACACCTTTACCTTTATTGGATGGACCCTTTATCAACTCAACAAATTCTTCCTCGCTTGTTGATTTTTCAGTGCAATTGATACAAGTAATTTTTTTGTTTTAACTATGGTAATTACTTGTGAATATATATTATAGTTATTTTATCTTCATAAAGCAATCACACTTAATAAATTCAATCAATAACTATGAAAGGAAAGCAAAGATCACACATGTTGAAAAAATTAGGATATGTGAGATCACTTGTGTGAGAGAGAGATATGTGTGTGATAAATGAATGTGTAAAATGGAAACATTCAAGTGTATTTTATACCCAAGATACCTAGAGACATGTCTCTTAAATTAAATCATGTTTCTTTGTAAATTAAATTCTAGTAAGTCTGTACATTTACATTTTTACTCATATTTGTTAAAGTGTCAAAGATCACATAAACAATGGTGGGCAGTAACTCTTGGTAAGTATATGTATTTACATTTTGTTCCTTATCCCATATTTTAGTAAATACCTGCTTAAATTGTGGTGGGTAGTAACTTATTTTAAATACATTATTTATGCGATCATGAGCTATTGTTTTGTTGGTTTTCTTACATTTCTTTCTTCTAATTTAAAGTTCAAATTTTTTAATTTTTTTTTGTTCGTGTTTTTACATAGTATTATAAATACATGAAGGATTATGAAGAATGACTGTAACTACTTTCTTCAACACCACCAATAGGTTGCATTTCATGACCTCTCATGAAAGATATCTCGATCGCCGCCTGAGAACCGAAGTCCCTCAAAAGATAGCTTATCGAGGGAAAATATGGGGAAATATGATGTTCATTTTTCTTATATTCTCCAACAAATATATAGTCATATTACAAAGAAAGTCAACCTTGGTTCACATGACCAATGTTCTCATTATTTCACTCGATCTCTACTAAGCTTTATTTATAGGTACAAAAAAACCTAATTCATAACACTTGATTTTTATTTTTATTTTTTTGGGGGGGGCGCGGGGGGGTGTTGTACCAAAGATCAATAAACCACCTGTGTCTAGGTGAGCAAGTTATCTTTCATTTAGAAATTATTCCCAAGGAGCGAGCATATCAATCTTGGTGGTACTAGAACCCGAGTGGGGAGGATAATAGCAACTCCTCTCTACCACCCAAGCTTCACCCGCTTGACCATAACAATTGAATTAGTTATAGGAGGCTAAATCTCATTTTCCAAGATTTTGAAAATCTCATAATTCCTAGTTGTTTTTGACATAGTTTGACTATAGTCAAGTGGCACTCAACAACTAGTGTCAATTGACCACATGCGCCCCTGGCTGCAATTGTTTTTTACTACTCCATCAACTTTTACCATGATTCTTGTATTTGACTTGATTGTTGACCATCAACTTGACTTGATCATCTCGTTGATCCTTCACTTAATCTATTTTCCTCAACCAACACGTTACCTAGTTGATTCAACTCAACTAGATTGTTGAGTTTTATCCTAGTTGACCAACCTCAACTAGCTAATTGACCAATTATACCCTAATTGATTGAGTTTCCTTTGTAAAGAATATAACATATCGACATTCTCCCACATTGTTATAAGAGTCTTCTTAGTAGAAATATGGGATATCTTGCTTCAACGAAACATGGCAGCAATGCTTAATGCCTCTTTACAACATTGTCAAGATTTGTAAAAAAATCCTTAGTATTGTCTTAAGTGTCTACCTTCTTTAGCAACACTTTCTTGGTTTCCACCATTTCCTTGTTGAAATGGCTTTGTATATCAATGTGCTTTGTATTTGAATGGTAAGCTAGGTTTTTTACCGTGAATTTGACGAGGAAGGAAAAATTATATTGGAACCAGAAGCAGTCACAGAAACAAGAACTCGACAGCTACAAAATCGATCAATTTCAGAGTATCTTATCAAGTGGAAGAACCTATCTGCTGAAGATTCCACATGGGAGGATGAGAATTTTATACAGAAGCATCCAGAACTACTCAAGCGTTGAGGACAACACTTTTTTGAAGGAGAGGGGCATGTTGGGTCCCTATAATACTAGTGATTACCCCATTACTATTGTAGTTGTACCCCTTATTAATATTGTTGTGCCCCTATTGCCCCCATATTGTTATTACTGTGCCCCATAGAATCCCTCTATTGTTATTTTTGTGGCTTTATATTATTATTGTTAGGTCGGCTGGGTTATATTGTGACTCCTTAGACTCCTATATATAGAAAGGAGGTTTTTTCATTTGAATCATCGAATAATTGTTCATTTATGTAATGTAAAGGAGGTTTCCCCCTCGAAGAGGATGGATTCTAAGGCATTGATCTATCTTTTCTATCTTTTCTTGAGCTGGTTTCATAACAATTACACTCTAACTGTCACAACTTATCCTTACCACTTATTTTCCAAACCTCATGATTCTCTGAACATTACATTTCCAACCATACGACTTCCTTTCTTACATGGTTGGTTGCCATGTATTCAATTTCCATGGTTGATAGTGCCATGATTGACTGCTTGTTACTCATCTAACTGATAGCTCTGTTGAACCTCTTGAAGACAAACCCACTTGTCGACCTTCTCTTGTCCAAATCATCAACTCAGTCAACATCAAAAAATCCATGTACATATTATTCTTAGTTAATATGAGGCATCCCTTGGTAGCAAATTGCATGATCAACTGTGCCACAAAAGTACCTAAATACTCTCTTGGTAATTGTCCAATGCTCTTTTCTAGGTATCATCATGTATCTACTCAATACTCCCACTCCATGAGCCATGTCTAATAAAGTGCAAACATTTGCATACATCATGTTACCAACAACACTTTCATAGGGAACACATGCCATGTCCTTTATTACGCTCATGTCATTGTTCACCACTCAACAACTAGTTTTTCCATTACAAGAATAGGTGCCTTCATTAATCAGTACCCCTGCATATTGAAATTCTTCAAAATTCTCTCAATGTATTTTCTTTGATTCAAGAAAAGTTTCCTAATAGCTTGGTCTCTTTTGATCTCCATTCCAAGGCTGAAATGTGCAACATAGCGATTCTTCTTGTTGAATTTGGAGGACAAATACATTGCACTCATGTTGTTTCTAACTAACATGTCATCTACATACAATACTACATATATGAAACATTTGAATTTTGACTTGGAATAAACATATTTATTAGCTTGGCTTCTCACAAATACCAATCCTTGGATGTACGTGTCAAAGTTCTAGTTTCACATCTTGGGTGATTGCTTTGGACCATAAATGGAATTCTTCAGCTTGCAGACTAACTATTCTTTGCCCTTCATTACAAATCCTTTAGACTATTTCATGTAGATTTCTTATTCAAGGTCACCATGCAAAAGTGTAGTTTTTACATCGATTTGCTCTATCTCCAAATCAAATTTTGCAACTAGAGACAATGTTACTCTAATAGAAGTTAATGTTATAATGGGAGAGGAAATCTCACCGAAGTTGGTTACCTAGACTTGGGAATAACCTCTCGCTACTAATCGAGCCTTTTACTTCTTGACTTAACTTGTTGCGTTCAACTTCTTGAACACCCATTCACATCCAATAAGTTTCTTTCCATTAGGTAGTTCTACCAAATCCTATATCTCATTTTTATGCAAAGATTCCATATCAACCATGGATTTTGACCAGATTTTAACCTATGTAGAGTCGATTGCCTCCTTGGATGACTTAGAATCATCATCAATGGTGCATAATACAAAAGTAGAATGGAAATCAGATGGACTATACATTTCAGCTTGTTTCCTTTCTTGATTAGACCTCCTTAAGATTAGAGTCTACTATTCCATCTCTTTGTTTGATTTAGTTGACTCATCTGAATCACTTTCCTCATTTTTCAAGTCAAATTCTAGCTTTTTTGGTTCCTCCTTTGGAGAATCTTCAATCCTATAAGTACATCTAACTTCTCTACAGGTCACTGTGATATCCCTTGACTTGAAGCTTTTGTGTAAATTTTTATTTATGGATTTGTATGATTGTGTCTTAACTTTAAAAGACTTATTTGAAAATAGTTTATCAGTGTGATAAACTAATAAAAGTTGAATGTAAATCTTGTATTTATAATGTTATTAATAAAATAAATATCTAGAATTGATGTTGAAATTAGCCCTGGCTAGATGAGTTATGGCTGCAAGTTAATTGTTGAATATTGATTTCCACTCATTAAGTCCTAGACATGTAATCTAAATGATTAAATTATTAATGATCATGGAAGTAATTGATCATTAACTTCCCTTAAAGAAAAGAAGTTATCTTGGAAAGTGGGAGAATATTGATTACACTCACTAAGTCCTAGGCATTTAATTTAAATGATTAAATTATTAATGATAATGGAAGTAATTAATCATTAAATTCCCTAAAAGCCAAGAAGTTGTCTTGGAAAGTGGGGAAGTGGAGCTCATAAATGAGCTAGTAACTACTTGCCACCTATTGTGTGAGGTGGAGGGAGTTACCAACTACCAATGAAATGGTTAATAGGATAATCAACTTTTTGTCACCTTCTTGAGTAGACGAATCACACAAAGTTGATATGCTGAGAAAGCAAGAAAGGACAAAGTAAAAGAGAATTGGTGACTTGTAGTTAAAAGTGCTCGAAGGGATATTGCGAAGATATGTATCAAAGGTTGGGAGGAGCCAATTAATTTTTGTATCAGTTCCAGGCTTTAAATGTTCAAGTCGGTACCCAAATTTTTTATCATGTGGATGATTTTTCTTAGTAATTGGAAAAACGAAAAGATGTTTTGTTAATTATTGACAGGTTTTATTTTATATGCATTTGAGTATGCTTTAAATATTAGTACAAAATGAAAGCTCTTTAGTAAACATGCGAAGGAAAAAATACTTTTTGATCTTTACATGTAGTGTATGCAAGAACAATAAGTTATGTACCAAAGTATGCAAATGTATTGAATAAAAGATTTGTCTAGTTAGTTTGTAAGTTGTGTTTATATGTACAAATACTAGTAGACAAAATGTAGGTGACTAAATAGTGGTATATAGGTAAATTATAAAATGTAATATACATATATTGTATTAGTACAATGTAAACACTATTGTAGAGTCTTCAATACTATGTTTTGAAATCCTTTGGAATTTGTGATATATATATATATATATATATATATATATATATAATAATATAATATATATATATTATATATATATATATAATATATATATATATATTAATATATATATATATATATATATATATAGAAAGTAAAAGCCATATAGGGACTTACTATAAACAAACAAAAATAAGAAAGGAGATAATATTCCTAGAAAGGACCGTAAGCCTGAAGATAAAAACCTATTAAACATGTCCCTGGTATGGTTGTAAATTATACAAGGAATAATAACAAATGATAAACATTGTATATTCATGTTTATAAAAAAAACTGAGTATTCAATAAAACAAATTACAGAGAAAAGTGAGAGATAATTCTATCATTGTATAAATAACTTTGAATATAAAGATAAATGAAAGGCTTTATAAAGTCACAAAATGAATAACATAAATATCCTTCGTATATCATCAAAGAGAAAAAATTCTTTAATAGCAACATAGGTTGATAATTACCTTAATAAATGTCAAGTGACAGTAGTTTTGGGTTGAATAAAATACCCTTAAATTACAATATATTAATAAGCATACAAGTTTGAAGTAAAAGATATTCCCTTATAATGGAAGAAAAACCTAACAATTTTATCAATATAATAACCATTATATACATGGGGATTCGTTATAACGATTACAGTTTTGGTCAGTAAAACCATAAAGACAATAATCTGAAACTCAACTATAATCTTAAGTATGGGATAAATTTTCCCAACCATTCAAATACAACAAAGGCTTAAAACCTTATAATTTAGACATCCATAACAAGAAGTATTGTTATAGGAAATAATTGAACAAGCGGACATTAACAATTGAAGACCCTGGCTTCTCACTCTCGCATACAAAAGTCACGATTAAGCAAATCAAATAATAAAAGATTTTAGTTCATCAGACTTGGAAGAAGCTGAGAGTTCTTCATGACTTGTGAGAGCCTTAAATCTTCCCCTCGAAATAAAAAGTTTCAAAATATCATTTGAGAATGTTGATACTCGTAAGGAACAAGAAATAATATACAAATTAGTCCTTATAATAGAATATGTAAACAAATTACAATAACCCATGTGAATGTAAGTAACATTCGACAGAGGGTTTTTACCTGTAAAGGATTCATTCACGGTGGAATCCAAGTTCTTGTACAATATAGGCAAATTATATTAAATTTGGTAAATTTAATTAGTTTAAATAAAAACCCAGAATGTAAAATAAAGGAGATTTAAATAAAAGAATTTTGATATGAAGAGGGATTAGAAACCTTGTGTAAATTCCTACACTAAAAACTCAGGGAAAAATGAATATGTGAATTTGTATATATCCTATATACATATATAATTAAATTTACAACATTTAAAATCCCTAAATATTGACTACAATATTAACTTTGTGTGAATCCACGATATGCAGAGGGATATTGTTCGTAATAGACTAAGCAAATAGTCGAAAACCCAATTTTTAAAGGGAATCAAATTATTTGAAGTAAAAATAAATATCTACATTCGTACTGGAGTGTTAGGGATTTTATAATTTGAAAAATCCTAATACAAATTATCATGCAAAAAATAAATACATGGAATGTTGGAGCCATTATTGAAGAACTGGTAAAGCTAAACTTTTGAGCTAAAAAGGAAAAACTGACATGAATGGTAGTTCAAAAAAACCCATAAAATTGGTAGTTCTAAAAAAAACCCATAAAATGAAATGCTCCTGTGTACAAGGACCACTAAAAGCTTTTTAGATAATGTGTTAGGGTTTACAAACATGTAACTCTGTAAATTACGCTCAACCCACAAAAGAATTTCGAAAGATAAACCTTAGGTGATAATATAAACTTGGAAAAATAACCTTGTACAACTAGTAAAGATGTCGAAAATGAGAATAGAACTTTGCAAGAAAAACTCGACCAAGATATGGTCTAGACCTACCTGAGATAATCCAACCACACAGAAAACTTGCAACTAAAACACGCAAAGAAGTCAGATCATGTCTGGAATTCGTGCAATGGTTTTACAATGTATAACAAGACTAGTTTGAAGGGTGAATACATACAATGCTATTGTAAAGGTATATTAATTATTAATGTATACGTGGAAACCAATTCATGCACGATGCTATCTATAGTTTATATTTGTAATAGTAGGCATTGGGTTAACCAAATTACAAGACTAAATATTTGTCCATAATAGTAATATAAACATATATTTAGGAGGGAAAACAAGGCATAATATAATGGCGAGGAAAAATACCTTATGGGTGGTATTACAACAATAAAGGGAATTGTGAAATTGAGATGAGATGACATATAACATTAGGAAAATCTCTATAAAAGGTGCGAAGCCAATTTTTTTTTACCATGTAACATAAGTAAAAAGAAAATTAAAGGGTTTCATTAGAAGAATTGCATGGCAAAACTATGGTGTCTAACTACCCAAATGGTAACAACTTTTTGTACCATGTAACATAAGTAAAAAGAAAATTAAAGGGTTTCATTAGAAGAATTGCATGGCAAAACTATGGTGTCTAACTACCCAAATGGTAACAAATGAAGTCAAGACACTACGTTTGGAGCCTTTATTGAATGAAAGGGAAAACTTGTTGAGACGAATTGATATAAATATTTGTATATTTTGGTCGACACAATTGCATACCATTACAAAATAATTGGAAATAGAATGAACAAAGTATAGACATGAATAGGATTTAATAGTAAAAAAGAAAAAGTATAGGTAAAAATTAAAGTTCTCAATAAAAAACAATCACTGGGAATGATTAATGAAGTCACGTTTGGCAAGTAGAGATAGACATAAGATGAAAGTTAAATAAATTATAAGTTATACTTAAAAAAAAAATTGCTAGTATGTTAGTATTAGAATGAAGTTCCTTACAAGTGCTATCAGAGTTGTAGGTTACATCATTGGGCCTCTTATGGGTCCTAAACTGGAACAATTATTTTCTTGTGTCATGCTAAGATAATCAAAGAACTATTAGGAAAGTTTGAAGTATGGCTGAAGAAACAATGGATAAAATTCTATAGGGTCACCTAGAGGAGGTGAAGAGCCTAATATTGAAATTGGATTGATGGGAGGAGGAAACAATGATATAGATGATCAGGAATTTGAAATCTTACAAGTACTGTGTAGCTTGAAGGAAGATTTAGATAGTATAAAGGACAATCAAGAAAAAATGTCCAAAGCTAAGGATAAGAAAGAGGAGATTAATGACTACTTAATGAGGAAGATGGAAGAGAACATAGGCAATAGGAAAAGGAGAGAAACTCATAAAAAGAGATCTAGAAGTGAATCCACTGATACAACTGATTCTATAGCTTCTAGTGAAAGTAAGACCCAAAGTTTGATGAAGGGAAAAAACATAATTTTGAAAGTAGTACTTCGATGAAAAAAAGAAAAGAATCTCATCTCAGTTGCAAGGAGAATTCAAAAAGATTAGACCTTCAAAATTTGATGGAGAATCTGAAGAAAGAACGGACACATGACTTCTAAATATGTAAAAATATTTCTAGGTTTACAATTATTCAAGCAATTTCAAGGCTAGATCCACTACGTACTAGTTAACTGGTAAAGCAACCTTATGGTGGGAGGAAAATAAAGCCATAAAGAGGATCATAAGCAAAATTATGACATGGAAACTCTTTAAAAAGGAATTAAAAAAAATATTTAACATAAATATATTTTGATGAGAAGGCTAGAGAGTTCCATGAGTTAAAGCTAGGACACTCCACCATGGATGGATTTGTAAATAAGTTCATGAGTTTTTTGAGATATGTACAATATTTGAATGAATAAAAAACAAAAATACAAAGGTTCATTAGTTGTTTTCCTTTTTCATATAGGGAAAGGATTGAATTTGAAAATCCAAAAACCATGGATGAGACTATAAGGAAGGAAAAATTATGTTTTAATCAGAACAAACAGAAGAGTGGCAATTCAAAGGGTTGGATGACCAAGAAACATGAGAAGTTCAATACTAAGGAAAAAGGGTTTAAAATAAACTTGGTTTTTCTTAATATCTTTAAAAGTAATCAAGGAGGGAATTACAACAGGAGTGTAAATCAATAGGAAAATCTAGGACAAAATGGTGGACAAGGGGCAGGAGTAGGAGATATGAATTTTGATGAATCAACTAGACTACCAATCAAGTGTTGGGGCTGCAATGAGAACCATTTGTGGAGAGATTGTCTGTAACTCCTATTAAACAAAAAAGAAACAATAAATAACCTGCAAGAAGCCTCTACAATCAATGATATTTCTTGCAATATCCCAAGGATTAGTGCGATGCTGGATAGGATACAAGCAGATACCTAGTCAACTATGGTGGAAATCCAAGGTAAAATTTTCAAGAAAACTGTCATAGTACTAATTGATCCTAGTTCTACTTTAAGTTATATTTCCCCTGCTGCAATTGAAAAGTAGGGACTTAAAAATGAAAATCAAAGTAAGCATTGGTTAATACAATTGGTTCAGGAACAAAAAGGAAACTTATATAAATAAGCAAAGATTGTTTATTAAATTTGAATGGAATGAACACTCATCTAAATCTAAACATTTTACCTTTGGGGTCATATGATGTTCTTGTTGGGATGCATTATTTGGAACCTCACAGGGTAATTTAAATTTCTTAGAAAAGTATTTCACTTATATTAATGATGAAGGAGAGGATTGTATAGTCAAAGGAGTGCCAAGAGCTATTTTTGTGAGACAATTATTTTCCTTACAATTAAAGAAATGTGCTCAGAAAGGTTGTCAAATGTTTGTAGTCCAAATTAAATAAATTTTAAGTAACAAATAGAAATCATCTTTAGAATACTACCCTATATTGGAGAAATATAAAGATATCTTCCCTAAAGAAATACTAGGACTTCCTCCAAGGAAAGATAGAGATTTCACTATTTCTCTCATTCCTAGAGAAATTATGGTATCCAAAGACCCAATATAGAATGAGTATTCCTAATTTAATAGAGTTAAAAATTCAATTGCAAGAGCTGCTAGATAAGAAGTACATAAGGCCTAATGTATCTCCTTGGGGTGTACCAGTTTTATTCGTTAAGAAGAAAGATGAGACTCTTAGGTTATGTATAGATTACATGAAGCTCAATAAAATGACTATCAAAAATAAATATCATTTTCCCCGTATTGATGGCTTGTTTGACCAAGTCCAAGGAGCTTCAATTTTCTCAAAAAATGATCTAATATCTAGATGCTATTAGATTAGGATCAAGGATGAGGGCATTCACAAGATGACCTTCAGGACAAGACATGAACACTATGAGTTTGTGATACTCCCATTTGGACTCACTAAAGCACCAATCACTTTCATGCGCTTGAAGAATAGTGTGCTCAATCCTTTTCTTGAAAAATTTGTCATTGCATTTATAGATGATATCCTGGTTTACTCAAAAAGTAAAGAACATGATTAACACTAGTAGATTGTTCTTTAAACACTTAAGATAAAATGAGTTGTATGCTAAGTTTAGAAAATGTTCATTTTACCATAAACAGATTCAATGATTGGGACATGTAATATCTAAGGAAGGGATTGCTATGGACCCAGAAAAGATAAAAGCTATTGTTGAATGGCCAACACCTAAATATGTAGCTAATATCAGGTCATTTATGGGAATTATAGATTATGATGGAAGATTCATAGAAGGATTCTCTATATTGGCACATCCAATTACTTCTTTGCAAAAGAAGGGGACAAAGTTTGAATGAAGTCAAAAGTGTCAAGATAGTTTTGAGAAATTAAAGCAACTATTGACTCCGCTCCAATTTTGAAATTAGTTGATGCCAATAAAGATTTTGTTGTATGTACAGATGTATGTAAAGAAGGATTGAGAGGTGTTAATGCAAGAAGGTCATATAATCAGCTATGAATCTAGAAAACTAAAATATCATGAGAAGAACTATGTCACGCATGACTTAGAACTAGAAACTATCACTCATGCTCTAAAATTGTGGAGATATTATCCGATAGGAAGAAGATTTGAACTAAAAACAGATAATGTTAGTCTCAAATACATATTTGTTTAGCCAAATCTGAATGTTAGGCAAGCAAGATGGCTGGAATTCCTTAGTGAATATTATTTTGAGATTGTTCACATTAAATGAAAAGAAAACAAGATTGTTGATGCCTTCAATAAAAAATTAAATCAAAAATGCGCCATTTTAGCAACTAGTTGGCAGACAAATCTAATAAAAATATTAACTCACAAACAAATTTTGATGAAGAATACATGCAAATTAAAAGAAAAATTCAGAAATCTAAATTGTTAGGTGAAGAGTAAATTGGTTTTTCAATAAATAATGAGGATTTCCTAATGTACAAAGACAAAATTTACTTGCCTAATGATCCAGAACTGAAAATATTTGTTCTAGATGAATTGCACAAGAAACCAACAGTTGGGCATCTAGGTTATCAAAAGTTAATAACTGTGTTGAGAAAGGATTTTTATTGGCCTAGCATGAAAACTAAAACAACTAAATATGTATCTAAATGCTTGGAGTGTCAACACGTTAAGGCTTCCTATCAACACCCAACAGGGCTATTGCAACATTTTCCCATTTTAGAATGGAAATGGGATATAATATCAATGGATTTCATTACTGGGTTACCAAGTACTAGGAGGCAACATGATTCTATAATGGTAGTAGTAGAAAAAATTAGTAAAGTTTCACACTTCATTCCTATTAAATCTACCTTCAAGGCCATTAACATAGTAGAAATATTCATGAAGGAGATATTTAGGCTCCATGGTATACCCAAAACTATGATCTCAAACCGTGATGCCAAGTTTACTTCTAAAGCTTGGAAGAGATTATTTGAAGGCATGGGAACAAAGTTAAATTTTAGCACAACCTATCATCCTCAAACTTATTGTCAAACAGAGAGGATCGATCATATCTTAGAAGATATATTAAGGATGTATGCTATGGAAAAGGCAACTAAGTGGGAGGACTATCTTCACTTGGTTGAGTTTACCTATAGTAATGGATATCAAAGTTCTTTAATGATGAGTCCCTTTGAGGTACTATATGGCAAAAGATGCCAAGTACCTCCAAGTTAGGACCATCATGAATATCGATTAGTATTGGGACCATATATGTTAAAGGAGATGGAATACGTGTTTAAATAGCTCAAGCATAATTTGAAAACAAATCAAGATCAACAGAAGAGTTATGCAGATTTAAAAAGAGTTCAATGTGGGAGATCGTGTCTACATAAAAGTTAAACCAAAGAAAATCACACTTAGACTTGGCAGTTATGCCAAGTTATCACTTAGATATTGTGCACCTTTTGAGGTGTTAGCCAAAATTGGACTAGTTTCCTATGAACTTTCTCTTCCAACAAATATAAAAATTCATAATGTATTTTATGTATCCTTATTAAATAAATATGTACATAAATCAACTCATATAATTGATTTGAATTTTGTACACGTGGAACTATAGGGAGACTTCCTAGCAGAACCACTACGTATTCTAGACCGGAGGGTGGTCATGCTCTAGAATAGAGACATAGCTCAAGTGAAAGTTCAATGGAAACATTTCAGCCCAAAAGAGGCAACTTGGGAGTTGGAGGATGCTTTTAAAGAAGCATATCCATCTCTCTTTTAGCAAGCTAGAATGAGTTCCAAAGTTTATGAGCAAACATCGGGATGGTGTCAAATTCAAGCAGAGGAGGATGTGATATCCCCTCAATTGAAGCTTTTGTGTAAATTTGTATTGATGGATTTGTATGTTTGTGTCTTAAATTTAAAAGACTTATTTGAAAATAGTTTATTATTTTGATAAATTGATAAAGGTTGAATTTAAATCTTGTATTTATAATGTTATTAATAAAATCAATGTTTGGATCTGATGCTGAAATTACACCTAGCTAATGAGTTATGACCGCAAGTTAATTGTTGAATATTGATTACCACTCATTAAGACCTAGGAATTTAATCTAAATGATTAAATTATTAATGATCATGAAATTAATTGAGCATTAGCTTCCCTAAAACACAATAATTTGTCTTGGAAGGTGGGGAAATGGAGCTCATAAATGAGCTAGTAACTACCTGCCACATGTTGGATGAGGTGGAGGTAGTTACCAACTACCAACTAAATGGTTGAGAGGGTAATCCACTTTTGGTCACCATGCTGAGTAGAGGAATCACATGGAGCTAATCCGCTGAAAAAGAAAGAAATGACAAAGTGAAAGAGAACTAGTGACTTGCAGTCAAAAGTGCTCAAGGGGATACAATAAAGAAAAGTATCAAAGGTCGGGAGGAGCCAACTACATTTTGTATCAATTCCAAGCCTTAAAAGTTTCAAGTTAGTACCCTACACTGTTATTTATAGGGATGAATTTTCTTAGTGATTGGAAAAACAAAAAGATGTTTTGTTAATTACTGACAGGTTTTATTTTATATGCATTTGAGTATGCTTTAAATATTAGTACAATTTAAAAGCTTTGTAGTAAAAATTGTGAAGGAAAATTTACTTTTTGTTCTTTACATGTAGTGTATGCAAGAACAATAACTTATGTACAAAGGTATGCATATGTATTAAATGAAATACTGATTTAGTTAGTTTGTAAGTTGTGTTATATGTACAAAAAATGGTGGACAAAATGTAGTTAACTAAATACTATAATAATTGTAAAATATAAAATGTAATAATGTAAAATATATATCACAATATTGTATAGTACAATATAGACACTTTTGTAGAGTCTTCAATACTCTGTTTTGAAATCCTTTAAATTTGAGAGATATATATATATATAATATATATCAATAAAAGTGTATAGGACTTATGAAACCACAAAAATAACGAGGAGATAATATTCTTAGAAAGGACCGTAGCTTGAAAGATAAAAAACCTAATTAAAACATGTTGCTAGTATGGTTGTTGATTATACAAGAAATAATAACAAATGATAACATTGTATATTGGGTTTACAAAAAAAAAAAAAACTAAGTATTCAATAGAAACAAATTACACAGAAAAGTGAGAGAGAATTCTATCATTTTATAAATAGCTTGAATATAAAGATAAATGAAAGGAATTTATATAGTCACAAAAATGAATAACATAAATATCCTTTGTATATCATCAAAGAGAAAAATTGCTTTAATAGCAACATAGGTTGAATGACCTCAATATATGTTAAGTGACAACAATTCTGGGTTAAATAAAATATCCTCAAATTACATTACTTTAATAGGCATGCATTTTTGAAGTAAAAGATAATCCCCAACAAGGGAAGAGAAACCTAACAATTTCATCAATATAATAAACATTACAAACATGGGGAGTCATTGTAAAGATTACCATTTTAGTTAGATAAAACCATAAAGACAATAAAATGAAACTCAACTATATTTGAAGTATGGGATAAATTTTCCTAACCATTCAAATACAACAAAGGATTAAAGCCTTTTAGTGTACACATCTAGAACAAGAAGCATCACTGAAGAAAATAATTGAACAAGTGAACATTAACAACTAAAGACTTTGGCTTCTCACTCTCGCATACAAAGTCATGCTTAAGAAGATAAAATAATCCAAGGTTTTGGTTCATCCGACTTGGAAGAAGCCAAGAGTTCCGCATGAGTTGAGAGAGCCTTAAATCTTCCACTAAAAATAAAAAATTTCAAAATATCATTTGAGAATGTCAATACCTGTAAGGACCAATAAAGATATATGAATTAGTCGTTATAATAGAATACGTAAACAAATTATAATAACCCATATGAATGTAAGTAACATTTGAAAGATGGATTTTACCTATAAAGGATTCCTTCATGGAGGAATCCAATTTACTATACAATGTAGGTAGACTATATTAAATTTGGGAAATTTACCTAGTTCAGATAAAAATCCATGTAAAATAAAAGAGAGATTTAAATAAACAAATTGTTATATAGAGAGGGTTTGAAAACCCTGTGTAAATTACTATGATAAAAATGATAGAGGAAAATGAATATGTGAATTTGTGTATATTCTATATACATATATAATTAAATTTACAAGATTTAAAAACCCTAAACATTAACTAAAATATTAACCCTATGTGAACGCACGATAAGCATTAGGTTAGTCATTGTTCGTAACAGACTAAACAAATAGTTAAAAATCCAATTTTTATTGGGAATCAAATCATTTGAAGTAATAAGAAATATCTACAGTCATACTGGAGGGTTAGGGTCTTTACAATTTGAAAAACTATGAACTCAATAATGGTATAAAAGGAAAGAGAGCGAAGACAAAAATTAACTTAATCATAAAAAAATTTATCATATAAAAGATACCTAGAATGTTGGATTCATTTCGACAGAAATGGTAAAGCTAAGCTTTTGGGCTAAAAAGGCCAAATTGACATGAATGGTAGTTCAAAAAAAAACACCACAAGAAAAAATACCTGGCACAATAACCCTTAAATCTACCTGCAAAATCCAACCATGAAAAGAATAAATGCAAATTAAAAATAGAACTGAAAATAGAGTATATAGAGAGGAGATAAACTATTGCCATATAAAAAATGAAACCAAATAGAAAACAAAACCCAAAAAATGAAATTTTCTCGTGTACGAGGACCACTAAAATTTCTTCAGATAATGTGTTAAGGTTTACAGACTTGTAACTCTGTAACTTAGTCTCAACCCACAAAATAATTTCAAAAGATAAACCCTAGGTGATAATCTAAACAAATGTAACTTTGAAAAATAACCTTGTACAACTGGTAAAGACGTTGAAACTAGGAATATAACCAACCAAGATATGGTCTAGACCTGAGATAATTTGACCACACAGAATACCTGCAAATAAATCATGCCAAGAAGTTAAATCATATGTCTAGAATGCTAGTAAGTTAAATGTTGAAAGAAATTTCAACAAATAATTGAGTATACCTTCAAAGTAAACACAAATTGTCGTCACAAGGAAGCCTGATAACTGCTTCGACACAACCAAAGGAATTGAACCATATCTGTCATCTGAGTTATCAAAAGGATAAAAGTGTACACCAGACCCAAAGGAGTCAGAGCATTGTCCAAAGACTGAAGAGAAAATGAGTTCACAAGTCGATGGAAGTGGTAGTTAATGGGAATGACAAAACCCTAAAATGATAGTACCTTTGATTGCACAAAAAACATCAACAATCATCAATTTTAGGATTTGTCGAAACCCTTGTGGCATATCAACAAGAAAATATGTGGAGCTTAATTAACCTACCATGTATTCTGGACTTTCCCAAAGGTCTTCGTAATATATACCACATGTATAACTTGTGCAACAATTTTTCAATGTATATCAAGACCAGTTCGAAGGGTGAATACATATAATGTTATTGTAAAGGTCTATTAATGATCAAGTTATATGTGGAAAAAAAATTAATGTGCAATGCTATCTATAGATTATATTTGTAACAGTAGGCATTGGGTTAACCAAATTACAAAACTAAAGATATGTTCATAATAGTAATCTAAACGTATTTTTTAGGAAGAAAAATGAGTCATAGTATAATAGCAAGGAAAAATACCTTATGGGTAATATTACAACAATAAAGGGAATTGTGAAATTAAGATGAGATCACCTACATAAGGTGTGAAGCAAACTTTTTGTATCGTGTAATATAAAAAATAAAAAATAAAGTGTTTCATTAGAAGTATTGCATGGTGAAAGTACGATGTCTAACTATGCAAATGGTAACAAATGAAGTCAAGAAATATTGGTTGGGGCCTTTATTGAATGAAAGATAAAACTTGTTTATATATATATGTGGACACACTTGTACACCATTACAACAAAATTGGAAACAAGAATAACTAAGTATAGACATGAATAGGATTTAAGAGTAAAAACAAAAGTATAGGTAAAATTAAAGTTCTCATAAAAAACAATCATTGGGAATGATTATAAAGTTGGCAAGAAGCGAAAACCATAAGATGAAAGTTAAATAGAGTATAATTTATACTTAAAAAAAAATGTTCTTGTTAGCCTTATAATGTGGTTCATTACAATCACATCTCAAGTATATATTATTTTCTTTGTCACTAAATCCCACAACTTATATCCTTTCATTCCATCCTTGTTGCCTAACTTACTTCTCATCTCTTTAGGAACATGGACAAAAAAATCACAACCAAAGACTCTAAGATGTCTGAGTGGTGGGATTTTACCAAACCATACTTCATGTGTAAGTTTTATCAATCAACACTAATGAAGGAGATCGACTTACTAGATAATATGCAATATTGACTACTTTTGCCTATAATTCCTATGCTAGTCCTACACCATTGATCATGCTTCTTTCCTTTTCCATCAATGTTCTAATTATTCTCTCAAAGACTTGTTTTTTCTAAGTGTATAGAGTAGTTGTTTTGTGTACTATTCCATGTTTCTTACATACTTCTTCAAACTAATTACCTTAGAATTCATCTCCAATATAAGTTCTTAGCACCTTTATCATTATATGTGTCTCGTTTTCCAAAATGGATTTAAACTATCTGAACTCTTTCAAAACCGTAGAATTCTTCCTTAGGAAATACAATCATGCCATCTTGGAGAAATCATAGATGAAGGAGACATAATACATAGACCCTCTTAGTGATTTAACCAACACTGGACCAACCACATCAATATGTATAAATTCCATAATCCATTTTTCTTCTGAAGGATTAGATGGGAACCTCACACAACTTTGTTTCCCATAAATATAATGTTCATAGATATGGACCTCCAAATAAAAATTATGAAAGCCTTCAACCATACCTTTTTTTTGCATAGCATGAAGACATTTTCCCCCTTATGTGTCCCATCCTTTGGTGCCACAAAATGGTCTCGTTGACCCAACAAGAGGTTGTTTTATCTGTTTCAGGAATGACTGCATTATTGAATCCACTTGGGTTGACATGCCCCAACAACTTTTCCAAGGTTCTAATTTGAACTCCTTTCATCAATACTATTGCTCCCCAAACCATCTTGTGTGCATCCTTCTTGAATGTAATATATAATATCACATCACCCATCCTATTGATAGACATTAGGTTTTTGTCCAAACTTAGAATATGTAACACACCTGGCAATGTTCTATTCCTCTAGTCCTTGAGTAGGAGTCGAAATTGACCTTGATCAACCATCCTAGTCGTTGAATCATCTCCTACATAGACATGACCTCCATCATATTCATCATATTCATAAAACCATTCCCTATGAGGTGCCATTGTCTTAAACCTCCCATTAAAACTAGGCTTATTTTGGATCTAATCAGGAAACTATATCTAGGTCCAAGTTTACACAACCCTTGGCAACAAATGTGTCTCCAGTAGCCAAAATATTCTCTGATACCATTTTTTAAGGCACTGAACTATGTTTATTGATATTTGAACCAAACATTGAGTCAACCTGAGTACTAAATTGAATTTAATGACAATTGCCATAAACCTTAGCAGAAAGGAATTCAGACAAAAAATAAGCAATGACAAAAATAACATAGTACATATATATTTACCCTGTAGACCCTTAATCGAGCAAACCAACCAACCTTTGAGCTTCATTTCTTTTATATTCTACTATAGAGTTAACTAGATTACAGTGAAAGTTGACCTTGGTCGACACCTAAGATCAATGTTCTCATTACATCACTTGATCTCTATCAATCATGAACCTCTCATTAACTTACACATCCCTACATCTCAATCTATTTATAGGCATAGAAAATCCTAATTTTTAGCACTCAAACCAATTATTGAAGGTTGAATCTCATTGGTTAAGATCCTAGAAATCTTGGGATTCCTAACCATTTTTTACACAGATTGATTGTAGTTGATTGCCACTCAAAAAACTAATCAACCAGTGTTGGTTGAACATGCATGCTCCTAACTGTGATTTCTTCAAATGCTCCATCGAGTATCATACTTCCATTGACTTCAACTATGATTCCTGTCTTTGACTTAACCATATACTATTGAATTGACTTTACCATCTAGTTGATCCTTCACCTAGTTTATTTACCTTGACTAGCGATTTACCCAGTGAATCCACCTTAACTATATTGTTGAGCTTCATATTAGTCGACCAACCTTGACCAACCATTCGACTGAGTGCATCCCAATACATTGAGTTTGCTTTGTAAAGAATATAACACCTTAGCAAAACTAAAGCCCATCATTTATTATTTTATGGTGGATTTTACTTGTTTGTTTTGCCACATATGAAATATACCATTCAAAATTAAGATCTTATCCCTCTATAGAAACAAATATGCATTGTTTCCTTCATTTATGCTATTAAAGCCTACCTTGAGATGTTGAAGTTGCATATCATTTGGTTTTAGATCATCTTCCATGATTTTTGGAGTTGGGTGTAACAATCATTGTTTGTTTGGAGTTGGGTGCAACAATCACAAGTGGTTATATTGTTGTTGTATTGGTTTGTTATGGCGAAGGATAACCATGAAGTGTGAACACCATATATGTACAAGAAGTTGACAGGTTGACAGAGATATGTTTCTTGTTGAAAACAGGGCAAAGGAGCATTAAAGTCTGATGGCATATGCACATTTGATGATGGCATGAGCATAGCATATTGCTAAATATTTCTTTCATATGTTTTTTATGCTGCAAATGGTGTTGGTGAAAGGTTTCTTATGCTTACATATGTTGATCGATGTTGATTAGTGAGGCAAATTGTGTGCATATAGAGTAGTAGCTAATGCTAAACATGTATGTATATGATGAGTGAGATGTTGTGATGCAAGGCAATGGCTAAGGAAAATGCATGAAGAAGTTGTGATGCAAAGGGTGATGGAAAAGGAGCAACAATGCAAAGGTGTTGACAACAGAACATAACTATTGACAACAAAACAAAGGAGCAACAAAGGATGATGACAAAGTATATGCACAGTTGGTGAACAAGTTGATGTATTATGTCAATATATTATGATGAGCTTATTGATATACGAAGTTGCATAAATTGCAGAGGATGTGTCGCTGGTATGCTTGATATGCAAAAGTATTGTTGATGCTTGATAACACTTGGTGAGTGGAGTGTAAATGTTAAGTTACATGGTCTTGGCATTATGTTGGTGTATTTAATCATTACATGTGACTCAAAATAATATTGGATGGAGATTTATTTTATTTAATATTCAAAATTTGAAAAGGTGTGAAATGAATTGGTGGAATGTAAAGAGGTGAGAGTGTTCACTTCATATTCTTGTGTGGAATACTAAAAAATAGTAAACTACCTTTATAAAAATATGTACTTTTGAAAGGCTGAGAGGTTGGAGTAAGAGAGAATGTGAGAGTTGATTGTAGGATTGTTCATTAATTACTTGGCACACATTGAGAGTAGATGTGAAGTAGATTTGAGGAGAGGAAGGAGTTGAGATAGAAATGGAAAAATGTAAAGTTATGGACTAGGTAAACCAGCATGTCATTTTCTATATGTATTAGGGGATTGTGGTCTCCTTTCAAGTTGTAGCTTGATAAATAACATGTTGGAGCCTATTGAGGTAGGAGTCTCATGTGGGTTATAGCCTACAAAAAACATTTGGAAGTTGGAGCTTCCTTGCATGTTGTAGATTGCAAAAAAAATTGAGGTTGCAACCTCTTGTAGGTTGGAGCCTATATTAAATCAAATGTAATTAGGGAGTGCGAGCTTGCCTTTACATCACAACAATAACAAAGTCATGGTTTTCTCCCTTTATGGGTTTCCACTTATATATGGTGTCCATATGTGTTGTTATTATGCGTTGATGTGATGATATGGGTTATTTATTACTTGTTGTTCACATATTAAATATGATGTTCATTATGTGTTAAGATGCTCATTTAAAAGTCCAGTTAATGAGTTTAAAGAAAATAAATTAATGTCCATGAATGTATTAAATTGATTCACACCCCCTCTCAGTTTAGTCAAGTTTCCATCAAGGATGTAGTTGTATTGCTCACCCTTACCTTATAGCTTAAGAGCAAGGCTAAATTTGTCACTGAAATTTAAGTTCAAGAATGACATGTCTCCAAGAGGTTGGAGTTAGGTGAAAAAATCATTATTCCCATGCTTGATGAGGATATAACCATACTTCATAAAGTTTACTTCTAGCTTACGAGTGAGGTTGGATTATTTAGTAACTCTTCACAACTCAATTTCAAGGTTGAAAATGGTAGGTCACCCAAATTATTTCATAAATCACATAATTCCATTAGAAAGTCTACTAGTTACATTGTTCCATGCTCACCTAGTATGCATGAGAGTCATCTCTATGAGCTCTTTAAGAAAAATCTCCACACTACTCAATATGGAGAAAGTTGCAGGTATCTTAAGTTTGTGGAGATGGGTGGATAATACATCATCATCTTCAACATCCCAACAACAGCTTGCAAGTTGCTTTCCACTAGCTTGACAACCAAATGTTTGCTTGTGAGTTGCCTTCCACTATCAAGCTAGGAAGTTGAGTACTCTATATTTCCTATTATATTTATGTAAATGTTCAAATATGTAGATTTTTTGTATTCTATTGAATTATTGTAAAGGGTGTAATGGGTAAAGTGTGTAGCCCACATGGCTTTGGATTGACAGTGAATGGGTGTACTATTAAGGCACTCCTTGCGATAGGTCACCGGTTCAATTCCCCCGTGGGTGCTTAGGTAGTATTATATAGAAACAAAATGGGTAAAGTGTGTAATGGGATGGAACCCTTTACAGTAGTCTAACAATGATACCTTTTTTTCAAAACAAAAACGAGCATTTCTATATTCAAATGGGATTGTATTCAAAAAGTCTAGCAGATAAATACAAAATTTACAGTGCAAGATTGTTTTAAATACTTCAAAGTTCCTGAATTTCAATGTAAGTTTTCTTAAATACTTCAAAGTTCCTTAAAATTGCTAACTATTTGGCTTACATATATCATTATATATTTCCCTACAAAAAAAACTATTACGTAGAACATAAAAAATTTCAAAGATTATTGGGCTCATACCTAGTGGGATAATTCTTGCTACTAGTCTCTAATGAAAATTTGATTGAGGTTCGATTCCTTGCTTGTGTGTCTTATATAAGAATTTCTTCCTCCATAACTTAGTTTTGATCTAATCCAAGCAAGCTAACATAGGGATTACGGGATACCCATTTCCTTAATTTTTCATATCTAGGGCTTTATTCCAATTCTAGTTTTAAGAATTTGTCTTGAAATTTTTTGATTTTCTTCTCAACATCCTCTAATATCTAACTACTACTTTCCACACTTATGTTCAAATATGTTTACTTGTTCTTGATATTTTCTATTTGTGGCTTTGCGTTCATCATTTTCATGTCTCTTGAATTTTTTTCTCCCAATGTTTTTTCCAACCCTCTCATTATCTTACATGTAATGAAAGGCATTCTCTGGCTTCACCATAATGCCTTTCACATCTATGAATTCTTTTGTGACTTTAGAATTATCACAAAATGTGCATTTGTCTAGGTGTTCATGTGGATTGGACATCTTCACAGTCTCAAGCCTGAGAGAATATCTAGCCATTGATGTTATTGATTACTTCAAGGCCTTTATAAAGCCAAAATATTCAATTCCCTTCATAGACTCCATCTGACGAAAAGTGGTGGAAGGGTATAGAAATGGGGATGGGATATGGTTTGTTCTGAGATTAATACTAAATGCTTTAGGAGTCCTATCTTGATAATATAGAAATGAATTACATATCGTGGTAATAAGTGATGAAGATGCATGAAGGATGGGAGCCATTATTATGGCATTTACCTTTTTAAGACGTTTTTCCACTTTTCCATTGAAAATAAATGCATCACATATTAAAGGTTTGAATATAATTCAAGGGAGTGAAATGAATAATTTCCTCTCCTTTTATTCTCAATGCTTTGGGTTGTAGTGTGAATGCCTCATTTTCCATCCTATCCATTGAGGAATTGAGTACTCGTAAAACATGGAAGCATGCCACAAATTTTAAGTTGTCAAATATGCTTTGAACTATATCGACTATCCTGTTTAACTAAGTTTCTTCAACACAATGTTTGGTTTACCATTTGAAAAATTATTTCCAATGAATTATTTATCATTATTATTTTTCTTAGACCCACATGTCTACAATCATCATCCCTCGCATTAGTGCCAAAGCTTTGAATTGGTTGTTAGTGGACTCTCCTGGCTCCTGCTCAAATGTTACTCCTTGATTTTATTTTGAGGTAAAGAATGACCCCTTTATGCCTACCACCCCTAGATTTCCTTTTGAGGCTCCATCAAAGAAAATATAATGATGCTTTCTATTTAAAATCCATATGTGTAGATCTTCCAATATTATTCTTAATTCCCAATATGAAATATATTTTGGTATATCATTCTAAATTTTGGGAGGATTTAACCCTCTTAAGAGCACATCAACTAGCCACAATCTTTCTTGAACCTCTAAAGATGTAATATTTTGAGTTTTCACTCCATTTGACATAATCACCTCATTAAGGAGGTCATGTGCCTAGAAATCCACCATTATTGGAGGAAGGACTTCTTGATGAAATATCACTTTATTTAGTTCTAGAAAGAGCTTCCAAGTTAGGTACATTGGTATTTCCATCCAAAACTACTTTAACATGTTTTTAAAGGTACTTGAATAATTTTTGTTCTATTACTAAAATGTCCCCATCTAATATTGAGACATGGTGATGTTCTTTCCCGATTTTCTAAAAGTTGTGTTCCATACTTGTCTTGTATAATCACAATCCATGAAGACATGAGTTAATGTTTCTTCATTCTCAATACATAGGGAACATATTGACGGGCCTTGAATTATTCTTCAATTTTTCTACTACCAATACCTTTCAATGAACCAGGGTTCCATAAAATATCTTTATTTTTGGGAGTTCGTCTCGTTTAGAAATTATTTTTCATGTCACTAACCTTGGTAATTTACTTTTCTCTTTGATCTAGATGTAATACCCCATTTTTACTTAGTAGAAGTTTGGATATGGTCCCTATCCTTTGTTATATTGGATTTATTTTCTTAATGGAGGTTGAGAACCAAGGCTTCCAATTGATCTTTTAACTAATTTTGGATGTCAAATATTTTCTAGTTTTTCCAAAGACTAGAGGCTATTATGTCCCACTCAAGGATATAATAAATAGGCAAACACTTTGATATTTCATTCATTTTTTTGGATTGTTATGTGCTTGGATTTGGTTCAGAAGTGTGATTTTCAAATAATTTTTTTTGCTCAATTTTTGATTTATTATTTGTTCCCAAGCACCCAAGAGTGATAGCCTTGAATGAAATGGACCACTGCTTTACATAACCTCTAGATTGAGGACCCCCTTGACTCTAGAATTGGTGATTCTAAACTTATTAGATGACTTGAATACATGTATTTTTTATGAGTTATAGAGTTCCACCATGCCTTCTTTTCAATCATTACCATCCATAAAAGTTTTATTCCCATTTCCATATTCATTCATTTACGGTCCTTAACTTAAATTCCCTCTTAATGCATCAGTGCTATGATAGCACACCCTAATTAATGAGATGGATAATTTTTGTGTTACTTTCAACTCATTGTCATAACAAATCCTCCATAGCTCTTCCAATAAGTTTCATAAAACTAATTGAGCAACCATAACAAAGACTTGAAACAAAAGAAAAAAATAAAGAACCAGTTTGATTAGAATCACTCTTCCTCTGTGATTAAGCTAGTGAATCCCCCATGCTACATTTTTTTGAAATTTTTGAATCATAGTGAGCTAGCCAATGGTATTTGTATATTTCAGGATGATCATAACCCCTAAATATTTGAATGAAGACCAATCTAAAACATAAGGAAACTCAAGAATCCTGGAAATGGAGTTCATCAAGGTGAAACACGCCACCCATAAGTATTACTTTTATTTTTGTTGATGCAAATTCTTAAAGCATACATAAAATCATTTAGCACTTATTTCAATCATTCAAGAATGATTACTAATTCTCCACCCAATAAAAGTTTTTCGTCTGCAAACTAAGAGTGATTTATTTCTTCTACACCTTGGAACATGGAAATACCTTGAAGATTATTGATTGATCTTTCTTGATCTAGTCTTTTAATTTAGGAATCTACCATTATGATATAGAGAAGAGTGGAGAGAGGACATCCCTACCTCAGTTCTCTTCTACTTTGAAAATTGGTGTTGAGTCTACCATTGACCAAGGGAGCTCCCTGTTAGTGCATGTCAGTCATGTCAGTCACGAGTGATCAAATGTGCTCTTACAAAGTTTTTATTAGGGTTTTAGGTCAAATTTGTATAGTTTCAAATAGTTTTTCATTAAAAATTTGGTCACCGGTTAGGAAGGTTAGTCTTTACTACTCCTTTTAGTTCCATGGTCAAATAATACCATTTTGGTCAAGTCAAATCACTGTTAGAAGAGTAGTCATTATGGTCATAATTCATCTAATAAGCCCATGTTAGATACCACTAGGTCATAAGGTTAATTTATGAAAACTAGTCATTTCACCATTGAAATCCATTTTATAAAGTAGTAAAGGTTAAATTGGCAATTAAAGTTTTAAATAAATTTTTTTATTTTATTTTATTTTTAATGAAATACTTTCATAAAATCATGAAGCTGCAAAATGTCAAAATCAAGTTACAAAAGTGATGGTGGGTCCACTACCACTTGTAAGTGAAAAATCGATTTTCATAAGCTATAAAAGAGTCCCACTCAGTCTCCATTTCCTCATTTCATTTTCCTAGACACCACTCCACCCAATCAAGTCAAATTTTTCAGATAGAGATCAATTTTTTCATGCCAAAGTCAAGTTTCCTTTATGTGCTGCGCAAATCCTCAGGTTCTGCTATGCAAATCCTGGAAATTGCTGCGTTTTCATCCAAAGGTTGCAAACTTCTTTGCAGTGATTTCTTCATTCACATTCAAAGTGTGTTGCAGTAAATACAGGTTGGTGGCCTCTCATGAAGCTCAAGTAATCTCTTAATTCTCTTAATTGTGTTGTAATCTTTCGTTTCCCTCTCCTAGGGTTTTGAAAACAGTTTTTAAGATTTCATGATTTCCATGGTAAAATTAGTTTTAAAAATTGTATATTGATGCTTACCACCTTCTCCTATCCTAATCACCCATTCACAAACATCCTTTATCAATTTCCTCAAATTCCATCATTTTCATATAAACCCTAGCGAGAGCACACTTTCCTAACCTTGGACTGTGTTTCTCTTCTTTGAAACCCTTCCCCTCACCCAAATTCTAAAATTCCACCTTCCTTAAGCACCCTAATATCCCTCACCAAACCCCCCCCCCCCAAATTTTCCCATAATTTTTCTAGTTCCCTATCCCTTTCATTTCCCTAAATTTCCTCACAGCTACCAAAATCCCTTGTCTTCCTACAGCTGAAACCCTAGTTTCTCTCCTATAGAGCTAGGTGTTATCATGGAATCTGAAAACCTCTGAACAAAAGAGATATAGAGGAGGCCATGTCACCAGATATGAACCTACATCAACTCAAGAGATCTTCTCATCTCCTTTCATCTAAAAATAATTTGAAGATGTAGGTTGTCTTACCTTTTGCTAGAGAATTGAGCAACTGAAGTTTCATGTTCAACTAACCAGTGATTTTGCCACCAAATTAAGAAGGGATAAAGTGACTATAGTAGGAGTTGAGTTCACTGTACCAAGGCAAATCATCTCCAAAGCCACAAGGATTCCAAACATTGGAGAAATTTGGTTCAATAAAAGAGATATTTACCTTTAGAATTAGAAGATGTACCTAAAAGCACCATATAAGACAGCTCCAAAACATGTTTTTCCATTCAGACATTTGCTAGAAAGATATGCCCCTCTCATGAAATTGATCATGAAGTACTTTACATGTGAGGGCAGGTATTCAAGATTGTATCAATACCATATGAGGCTTTTTATGCATTTTACTGGTGTTGAGCCACTCAACTTGTCTTACTATCTATACAAAAGCCTAACAAAAATGATAGAGAAGGTACAAAAGATGAGAGAAAATCATCACATTAATCTATTTCATCATGGCTTGGTGAAAGTTCTAGTTTGCGATCAATTATCACAAGTAAAATTATCTTGGGATGCATTTTCAAATTCAGCTTTTCCTCCATCTTCTCCAACTATATCTAGTGATGAATCAACACCTCCAAACTCACCAGTACAACAAGAGGTTTCTTCTTCAAGAAGACATACCAGGAGGAATCATAGGGAAAAAGTGACTAAAACTTACTCTATAGGTGAAAGGGCCAAGCCTACAATAGGTGAATAGAGAGCATCCCCACATCATGAGGAATTCACTCATCCAGCTACCAATGTGACAGATGTGGAGAAAGGCCATGAGGACAGAGTTGCAAAGCAAATGATAAGGGACAAGGAGGCTTAGATCAAACAATTAGAAGACAAGTTGACAAAGGCAAATGCTTTAATAGCATGCTTACAACAATAAAACATGCAATTGAAAGTAAATCAAATGATCCAAAACGAACACACAACCTATTTGAAGAAAGAGGATGTAAAGGGAAAGTCAGTGGTTCAGTTGGATGTTTCAGAAGTCAAAGGAAATAAAATCACATCACGACCAAGAAAAAGAGCCTTCAAGAGAGCCCTTGAGCTACAAAAAGAAGTTTCTCCACCTAGAGGTCAGATCACTATAGATGACTTAATCACTAGAGAGATCAATGTAGACAGAGTATATTGGCTTGACAAGGTTAATGGACATGTAAAGAAGCTCCTCAAGAAGGCAAGTAGAGACAATAACTTGCAAAGGCATATGGCTATGCATTACTACAAAAGAAACAAGGTATCTCAAGTCATAATTAAACATTTGAAGAAAAATCTCAAGGAAACCCTAACAAGCCAAAAGGACAAAGAAAAGCTTGATCTACTTGTTGAGGCCTCTATCATGGAATGACATATCATATGATGGCTTCACTTGGCAATTTTGAGGAAATTTTGAGAACTTTTTGTCATTTTGAAAATTTTGATGGTTTTTAGCCTGTTTTAAAACACAGAGGCTGCTATATGCATAACGCCTAGGCACTACGATTTTTCCTCAGCCATCAAAATGCCAAAAAATTTATATGATTGGATAGATAATCACTCCTACATGTCATTTATCCACTTTTGCAAGTTTATCAGTAGATAGATTGGGAGAAAACGCTCAAAAACAGGTCAAAAAATCACTTTCTGCCACTGTTTTGAAGAAGGCATTGCACATATTAGAGTAGTCTTGGGAAAATCAATTTTTCTCCTTCCTGGAGTGTCTAAACAACCTGCTTGAATAGTCAAATGACATCTTGACACTAATAGCTTTCTAATGAGCTATCAAGTTCTGAATTTGGAGCATGGGAAGACCTCCAAAATCCTTCTGCAAGCTGGTGCTAAGAAAATGTCTTAATGCACTGTGCATATCCCTGATGGCGCTGCACATATCCCTGTAACAATTTTTTCTCAGCATGTCTTCAATAGATCTTTACATAACGATGTAATTTCAATATTTCAATGTCTTGATGATGTAATTATGGATAAATTAGTTTAATAATTTGTTTTTATATTAACTTATGCCTCATAATGAGGAAAAACTCAAATCAAAGTCTAAAAGAAGAGTTCATATTCAACCTTCTCACTCACACTTGTTGGCTGAGATATTCTTGGAAACCATTCCACCACTCATGGATTCGACCCCTGAGGGTGGGGAAACCATTTATTTTGGTCTAAATCTATCATTTTCTTAGTCAGAGAGAAGGGTTGGACATTTGAGGAGAGAATTCTTGTAACTTGTGCTTCAACATTTTTAGGAAATCAAAGAACAATTGCAACTATTATCTAGGAATTCATGTGCAGTGAGTTTGTGATCTTTTTTTTTCTCTATTATAGCTTCATATGAAATATATTCATCTCTCCTTTATATTCATCAGTTTCTTCAGTGATTTTTCATTAGTTTATAAGCATAATTATTTTCTTAAAGCTCTGTTTTGATGGAATTATCATTATATGTTATTTTATTTCTTGCTTAATGAATTCATGACATATATTCTCATTAAGTCATCTTATTTCTTTTGAACACTACACTATTGAAAAACCCTAAGCCATCACAAAACAACTGCTACCTTTCTACTTTATATTTTTGTTGTTGTTACGCTTTGATCTTTTGACCTAGTTACCTAGTTTTCATCCTTTGTTCAACATCAAAACCCTAAATTTTCAAAACCTACCTGAGCCTAACATATCTAAGCTAAAATCCTTTTATATTCCAGTCAATTCTTTGGCTGTGATCTCATAAAGAGAGCCCTCTTTGGTTTGGTAGGGTTAGCTATTGAACTGCGAGCTTGGTCTGTGGTTACCTCTGTCGATTCCTCTCATCTTGGGACATTATGGGGGATAACATTTTGGCGTCGTTTCCGGGGAAACGAATGATATATTATTCCCGGGATTCATTCTATAAGTTCATTCAAGATTGGTTTTGTGGGTGACAACTTCCAGTATCTAAAGAAAGGCTCATTTAAGAAATTATATCAAGTTTAAGGTGTAACATTTCGGCTCCTAAAAGACATACAAGGTCAAATCCTGACCCAAATCCACCTCCTAGTGTTGATGACCCAGAAAAACTACTTAGGAAACTCAAGTCACCTATTCCTGAAAGTACAACTCGAAAATTAGAAAGAACTACTTCTTTGCCTAAAACTTTATTCACTGTTGAAAACATTTCTTTGATATTCAGCTTGAGCTATCTCTTTTCAAATCAAAATCAGAGTCATTCCTTTCGGAAGTGGTACTTGATCCTATTCAATTTGATTATCACCTCCTTAATTCTAAATCCCTATTTTCTAAATTTGATCATGAGCTTTTGTTAAACTTTGATAAACTCCAAAGTCTAGCTGGCCAACTTCAAATCACTACTAAAAAATCTTACATTCAATATTAGCTTGAAAACCTAGCTATTGCTTCATCCTCTACTACACAACCAAATACATCAACTACTTCATCTCTTTTAACACTACCTCCATTAGTGTCATTGTATTTATCTACACAACCCATTGTAGTACCTCTACTACATCTTCCAGCAGTCATGGCACAATTTTCCCCTCTAATGTTACTTGCTTAACTTGCTACTCTACCTCAAAATTATGGCCAAAGACTCCCGATGTTTGATGGAAGCTCAAAAATCACAGCCCAACAACATGTTGATAAATTGATCGATTTTATTGATCTTGAAGAGGTTTATGAAGAAGATGCTAAGATGAGAATCATAGCCCAGAGCTTTTCCAGAGATGTCAAGAAATGGTTTCGCAGTTTGGCAGCCAATTCTATCAATAGCTCTTAGCGGTTCATAGAGTTTTTCTTAGCACGCTGGCAAGAAAAGAAAAATCCATTACAGATTTTGGCTGAGTATAATTCCATGAAAAGAAACCCGAACAAGATAGTGCAGGAATTCACAACAAGGTTCAATATGGTGTATAATTCCATTTCTGATGATATGAAACATCCCCCTGGTTTAGCACTTCTCCACTATCCTGATAACTTCGACCTAGACATGGCATATCAACTTAGGGAGAGAGACCCTACAACTCTAGAAGAAATGTAGAAAAATGCAGTAAGTGTGGAAGCTAATATTCTCATCAAGAAATCTAAAACAAAATGTGAGAAACATGAGAAGAAAGTTTCCTTTAAAGAAGAGTTCTCTTCATCTTCTAATGAAAAACTTGACAGTTTGATAAAAACTATGGAAAGAATGATGGACAGAATGTCTATAGAAGATTGATAAGTGGAGCCTTCAGTAAGGGTTCCAAATTATCGAGGACAACAACAACAATAGTTCAGAAATAAGTAGAAAGAGTAGAGAAATCAGGATCCTCAAGGACAAATAAGAGCTCCATTTTAGCAAAATTACACTGAAGGGCAGGAAGAAGATGAATAATAAATTGTTGAAGCAAATCATTTCTTTGAGGAAGATGAACTACCTACTTTTCTAACTGAGGAAGATTAGTTTTCTTAGGAGTCTTTTATACCAAGTGATCAACAACTTGTACTTGCAAATCATGATTCATGGGCAGTGCAAACCGAAGAATACCAAAGAGGATATCAAAATTCTCTCAACCATTTGCAGAAACAATACAATTTAAGAAGTAGAAATGTACCTGTCACATTGAATCTGAAAAGGTAGAATGCACACAAATATGCACAAGACAAAGAAACAACCCATGCAGGTCAAAATAAAGAGAAGGAGATTGCATATTAAGTCGGGATAAAACCAATGAAGCTTCTACCAACAATGTGAGGAATGATAAGGAGGTTTAAAGTGAAAGTCATAAGGAGTCTCAAGATAAAGGGTAGATTGAAAAGAAGGACATCACTGCAAAAGAGGTAGCCAAGCAATCTAATCTATTTAGTTTAGAGAATGAAATTTCTAAATTGAAAGTTTCATTTCCTCTAACCAAACTAGTAAAGAATGATAAGTACAAGTCTCAGATTGCTAAAATGTTGAAGGTAGACAAGATGTCAGATATAGTTAATGTTGCCGATGATGAGCCTGCAATTCTGTTTGGTCTAGCTCTAGAGGGAAGCCTTGAAGATAGTCAAGTTCCACCTTTCTATCTTAGTATGAAACTTCATGATTTTATCCTCCATAATGTCATGCTATATTCCAGTGCCTCGCATAACCTTATGCCAAAAGTTATTATGGACAAACTAGGATTAAGTTTCACCCGAACTTATCATGACCTTTATTCATTTGATTAGGGAAGAGTCAAATGCCTTAGCCTTATCAAAGACTTAGTAGTGTCCCTCGACCAAATTTCAACCAAGAATGTGTTGATGGACATAGTGGTCACTGATATTCCTCCACTATTTGACATGTTGTTCTCACGGTCTTGGGGGTAAAAGCTGAAAGGGACCTTGCAACTTGATTTTTCATATGCTACTATACCATTATTTGGGCAGCTTATAAAACTGTACCGGGAGGAAAAGATGAAATTCATGATTAGTAGCAAAGAAAAACCAAATAATAACCCCATCCACGTTGTACATACTGACCTAGAGTATTTCATTTTCTATAGTGATATGAATCTAGTAGATGATGATAGTCATCTTGTAGAAATTTCAAAAGTTTCGGATGTTATAAGTAGTGCATAGGAAGTTTTGATTGTTGAAGAAAAGGAAAAGAATGTGGAGTGTTTGCATCTAGAAAATTCACTTGAAAATATTGCTGAGTCAGTGCAGAAAACAAAGATTATTGAGACAGTGAGTCATCCTCAAAAAAATCAAACAGTTCAACCTTCCAAAGTACTGTTTCCGGATGAAGATAATGGTCTTTGGACCATGGAGTTTGATGGTGCGATGGGAAAAGAAGGAGATGGGATTGGCATGTGGATTCATGGTCCATTTCATAATTCATGTAAAATTCCACGCAATGTAAGAATGAGTTCTTATAAGTTTGCCTTTGATTGCTAAAGTAATGAGGCAGAGTATGAAGCACTAATTGTTGGCCTTACAATTCTGACAAAGTTGGAAGCAATGAAAATTTCAATTTATGGTGACTCTGAGTTGGTAATTAAACAAGTAAAAGGGGAATACTAGGCCAAGCATCCAAGAATGCAAGCTTACCAAAATGTTGTCCTTGACATTCTTAAAACCTTTTCAGAATATACTTTGTCTTTGATTCCGAGAACACAGAATATTATGGCTGATTCCCTTGATACTTCAGCTAGTATGGTTAAGATTCCCATCCACTCCAATAAGAAGTATTCAATTCATGTTAAAAACCACCCAGCTATCCCTGACAATTTGAGATATTGGCAAGTGTTTTGGGATGACAAATAGATCAATAATTTTCTACAAATGGAAGATGAATTCCTGAATTCCCATATTGATGGTGCATCTGATGAGAATGATCCAGAAAATGAAGCAACTGATATTGAAATATTGCAGTTGAAAGACAATAACAATCCACAAGGTATCATACCTTTGGAAGAGTTATTTGATCGTGATGATGTTGCTAAAAATCCCACCATGGTTCCCATAGAAAAAGGTGTTGAAGATGTAAACATTGGTACAATAGACAAGCCTAAGATGGTCAAATTGTAAAAGTCTCTATCTCCTGAGATGAAAAGTAAGTACATTGCTTTGATGGAAGAACTTTCTGTTGTATTTGCTTGGGACTATTCAGATTAAAAGGTGTATGATAAGAACATCTTTCAAAACACTATATTGATTAAGCTTGATCAAAAAACATTCCGCCAGAAGATGAGGAGGATTAATCCTAAATTGTTGCCATCCATTGAGAAAGAGGTAAATAGACTCTAAAAATATGGTATTATAGTTCCTATTCATTTTTCTGAGTGGATGTCAAATCTTATGCCGATGAGAAAAAAGACCGGGGAGATTCGTCTTTCTATTGATTTCAGGAATTAAACAAAGTATCCTTGAAGGACAACTATCCCCTGCCGAAGTTGGATCATATTATCCAGAGGGTAGTTGGGTCTTCAAGGATGTCATTGCTTGATGGATATTCGAGGTACAATCAAATTTTGGTACATAAGGATGATCAGTTGAAAATAACTTTCACAACACCATGGGGTACATTCATGTACGCCAAGATTCCATTTGGATTAAAGAATGTAGGGGTGACATTTCAACGAGCTATGGACATAGCTTTCACCAATGAAAAGGATGTATTTCTAGTTATTTAAATGATCTCACATTTTTTTCTAATCCGATGAAGACCACTTACATCATTTAAGAATTTTCTTTCAGAGATGCAAAAAAATTTGTATATCACTAAATCCAAAAAAGAGCTTATTTGCCATGGAAGAAGGTAAGCTGCTGGGGCATATTATTTCCAAAGATGGCATTCGCATTGATCCTGTAAGATTTGAAGCCATTCAAAAATTAGATTTCCCAAGGAACAAAAAATAAATTCAGTCATTTAATGGGAAAACCAACTTTTTGAGGAGATTAATTCCCAACCTTGTTGAACATTTGAGACAAATGACAGACATGTTGAAAAAAGAAAGTGAGGTAAGATGGTCTGTAGATTCCAAGAAGTCTTTCAATGCGGTCAAATTTGCATTATCTACAACTCCTACTTTAATCAATCCTGATTATACTTTAGATTTCATCATATTTTCATTCGCCTCTGAGCATACCCTAGCAGCTATCCTAATGCAAAAGAAAGCTCAGAAAAATAAACAACCTATAACATTTTTTCAGTTGGACAATAAGGGATGCAACGCAGAAATACAATATAATTGAGAAGCAAGCTTTGGATTTGGTGAAAGCACTCAAAGATTTCCGAGTATACATTCTGCATTCTCACACCATAGCTTATGTTCCGAAAACAACAGTGAAAGAAGTTCTTATGCAAATAGATCCAGAGGGTAGATGGGAAAAATGGATCGCAACAATGTTAGAATATGATTTGGAGATAAAACTGACAAAGCTCATCAAGGGACAAGGTTTGGCCAAGCTCATGGTTGAATCTAATTTTCATGCATTAGATATCAATCTAATTGATGCTCTTTCTAAAGAAGAAGTAGAACATTCACAGGTACAAGCGTCTGACATGTTCACTTCATCTCCATGCTACTACGACATAGTTTATGTATTGTAGCATTTAAATTCTCCACTAGAAGTGCCCAAAGGTAAGAGTAGATCCTTAAAGTTGAAAGCTTCAAAATATTGTATTCTTGATGGTGTTTTTTTTTTGGAAGGATCTGGGTGGTGTGTTGCTGAACTGTCTAGTTGAAAATGAAGCAAAGGATGTAATAAGGGATTTCCACAAAGGAGGTTGTGGTGGCCACCTTTTCTAGAAAACTACAACAAACAAAATTTTTGGAGCTGGTTTTTATTGGTCTACTCTTTTTTATGATGTATATAAAATAGTAATGAGTTGTCATTTATGTCATATTTTTTAGGGAAAAGAAAACTTTTACCATTACCATTACAACTTGTTTCAGTCACGACTCCTTTCCAACAATGGGGTCTTGATTTTATTGGGGAAATCCATCCTTCATCATCTGCACAGGACAAATGGATCCTAACAACCATAGATTATTTTACAAAATGGATTGAAGCATCCCAACCAGGAAAGCTACTGATTATGTTATCATTTAGTTTATTGAATCTAATATCTTGTCTAGATTTCGCTGCCCGTAGAAGATAATCACCGATAATGCTGTTGCTTTCAAGTATAGAAATATGGTGGAGTTGAGTGAGAACTATCATATTGTATTGGGGCATTCTACTGATTATCACCCACAAGGAAATGATCTGGCTGAATCTTCCAACAAATCTCTAATCAAAATCATCAAGAAAGTTTTGGAGGTCTATAAGAAAAACTAGCATAAAAAGCTCATTAATGCTTTATGGGCAGATAGAGTCAGTAACAAGAAATCCATAGGCATGTCTCCTTTGTAGTTGGTGTATGGGATTGATACCATTTTTCCTTCATCCCTTGCTGTCCCGGTCATGAAAATTTTGCAGGAATTAGACAAAGAAACAAATGATATGCAGCGAAGGATAAGTCAGATGATCCATCACAACAAACTAGCGAAGAAGTTTTTCAAAATACTTCTAAACTTCAGGAAAGAATAAAAAAGATGTATGATCGCAAGACAAAAGAAGATAATTTCAACCTAGGTGATGTGGTTCTTCGTTGGGATGCAAGAAATGAAGAAAAGGGAAAACACGTCAAGTTTGAAAATTTATGGAAAGGACCGTACAAAATCTCAGCTTTTAGAAGAAAAAATGCTTATCTATAGGAGGAAATGAATGGGAAAGATTATTCGGGAGGAGATATCAATTGTAGGCTTCTCAAGCACTACTATACCTGAAGAAATTTATGCAAATTTTCATTACCATTGTATATACCAATTTACTTTCCATGTCCAAGTGTGAAGTGGCTATCATAGGAGTTTGAAGCCCGAGGAGAAGGCCATAAGGCTTCTTTGATCAACTACTGGTTTAATTTTTTTAAGGATAATGTCATTTCTACTAGTTAGTTAGTTCTTAGTTTGAGTTTGGTCTTGTACATTTTGACTCCATTGCCCAATGAATAAGGCTATGTGGTCTATGGTGTTCTTGACACCTCCAAGGAGCTACCATCCCTAGCTAGAGACAATGTTAGTGCCTACCAATCATGTCAATCACCGATGATCAAATGTGCTCTTACAAAGTTTTTATTAGGTTTTTTGGTCAATTTTTTATAGTTTCAAATAGTTTTTCAATAAAAATTTGGTCATCGGTTAGGAAGGTCAGTCTTTACTACTCCTTTCAGTTCCATGGTCAAATAATACCATTTTGGTCAGGTCAAATCATTGTTAGAAGAGTCCCATAGTCATTATGGTCATAATTCATCTAATAAGCCCATGCTAGGTCACCCACTAGGTCATAAGGAATTTATGAAAACAAGTCATTTCACCATTGAAATCCATTTTATAAAGTAGTAAAGGTTAAATTGGAAATTAGGGTTTTAAATCATGTTTTTACTTCATTGTTAATGAAATACTTTCATAAAGTCATGAAGCTGCAAAATGTCAAAATCAAGTTATAAAAGTGATGGTGGGTCCACTACCACTTGTAAGTGAAAAATTGATTTTCATAAGCTATGAAAGAGTCCCACTCACTCTCCATTTTCTCATTTCATTTTCCAAGACACCACTCCACACAATCAAGTTGAATTTGTCAGATAGAGATCCGTTTTTGCATGCCAAATTTAAGTTTCCTTTCTGTGTTGCGCAAATCCTCTGGCTGTGCTACGCTAATCTTGGCATTTGTTGCGTTTTCATTCAAAGGTTGCAAACTTCTTTGCAATGATTTCTTCAATCAAATTCAAGGTGTGTTGTAGTAAATACAGGTTGGTGGCCTCTCATGAAGCTCAAGTAATCTCTTAATTCTCTTAATTGTGTTGCAATCTTTCATTTCCCTCTCCTGGCGTTTTGTAAACAGTTTTTAAGATTTCATGATTTCCATGGTCAAATTGTTGTTAAAACTTGTATCTTGATTCTTATCACCTACTCCTATCCTAATCACCCATTCCCAAACACCCTTTATCAAACTCCTCAAATTCCATCATTTTCATATAAAACCTAGCCAGAGCACACTTCCTAACCTTGGACTGCGTTTCTCTTCTTTGAAACCCTTCCCCTCACCTAAATTATAAAATTCCACCTTCCTTAGCTCCCTAACATCCCTCACTACCCCCACAAATTTTCCCATAGTTTTTCCAGTTCCCTATCCCTTTCATTTCCCTAAATTTCCTCATAGCTATCAAAATCCCCTATTTTCCTACAAGTGAAACCCTGGTTTATCTCCTGTAGAGCTAGGTGTTATCATGGAATCTGAAACCTTTGAAAAGAAGAGACATAGAGGAGGGAATGTCATTAGATATGAACCTACCTCAACTCAAGAGATCTTGTCATCTCCCTTCATTAGAAAAACATTTGAATATGCAGGTTGTCTTACGTTTTGCTAGAGAATTGAGCAACTGAAGTTTCATGATCAACTGATGAGTGCTTTTGCCACCAAATTAAGAAGGGATAAAGTGACTATAGTAGGAGTTGAGTTCACTGTTTCAAGGCAAATCATCTCCACAGCCATAGGGATTTCAAATACTGGAGAAATCTGGTTCGAGAAAAGAGATATTATCCTTCAGAATTACAAGATGTACCTAAAATCACCATATAAGACAACTCCAAAACATGTTTTTCCATTCAGACATTTGCTGGACAGATATGCCCCTCTCATGAAATTGATCATGAAGTACTTTACATGTGAGGGCAGGTATTCAAGGTTGTATCAATGCCATATGAGGCTTTTGATGCATTTCACTAGTGTTTAGCCACTCAACTTGTCTTACTATCTGTACAAAAACCTAACAAAAATGACAGAGAAGGTACAAAATATGGGAGAAAATAATCACACTAGCCTATTTTATCATGGCTTCATGAAAGTTCTAGTTTGTCATCAATTAGCATAGGTAAAATTATCTTGGGATGGCTTTTCAAATTCAACTTTTCCTCCATCTTCTCCAACTATATCTAGTGATGAATCAACACCTCCAAGCTCACCAGTACAACAAGATGTTGCTTCTTCAAGAAGACCTAACAAGAGGAATCATAGGGTAAAAGTGACTAAAACTTACTCCAGAGGTGAAAGGATTGTGTTTGCTCCAATGATTTTTGAAAGGGCCGAGCCTACATCAGGTGAACAGAGAGCATCCCCACAGCATGAGGAATTCACTCATCCAGGTACCAATGTGACAACTGTGGAGAAAGGTCACGAGGATAGAGTTGAAAAGAAAATCATAAAGGATAAGGAGGCTGAGATCAAAATATTAGAAGACAAGATGACAGAGGCAAATACTTTAATAGCATGCTTACAACAAGAAAACATGTAATTGAAAGTAAATCAAATGATCCAAAACAAACACACAACCTATTGAAAATAGAGGATGTAAAGGGAAAATCAGTGGTTCAGTTGGATGTTTCAGAAGGTAAAGGAAAGAAAATCACATCAAGGAAACCAATAACAAGAGCCTTCAAGAGAGACCTTGAGCTACAAAAAGAAGTTTCTCCACCTAGAGGTCAGATCATTGTAGATGACTTAATCGCTAGAGAGATCAATGTAGATAGAGTATATTAGCTTGACAAGATTAATGGACACCTAGATAAGCTCCTCAAGAAGGAAAGTAGAGACAATAACTTGCAAAGGCATATGGCTATGCATTAATACACAAGAAACAAGGTATCTCAAGTTAGAATTAAACATTTGAAGAAAAAGCTCAAGGAAACCCTAACAAGCCAAAAGGACAAAGAAAAGCTTGATCTACTTGTTGAGGCCTCTCTCATGGCATGGCATATCATATGATAGCTTCACTTCACAATTTTGAGGAAATTTTGAGAACTTGTCGTCATTTTGAAATTTTTGATGGTTTTTAGCCTGTTTTAAAACAAAGAGGCAACTATATGTGCATCGCCTAGGTGCTACGCTTTTTCCTCAGCCATCCAAATGCCAAAAACTTTATATGCTTGGATAGATAATCACTCCTACATGTCAGATATCCACTTTTTCAAATTTATTAGTAGACAAATTGGGAGAAAATGCTCAAAAACAAGTCAAAAAATCACTTTCTGCCACTGTTTTGAAGAAGGCACTGCACATGTCGGATTATTCTTGGGAAAATCAAATTTTCTCCTTGCTGGAGTGTCCAAATCACCTGCTTGAATAGTCAAATGACAGCTACACACTCATAGATTTCTAATGAGCTATCAAGTTTTGAATTTGGAGCATGGGGAGGCCTCCAAAATCCTTCTGCAAGCAAGCGCTATGCAAATGCCTGAATGTGCTACGCATATCCCTACAACAATTTTTTCTCAGCATGTCTTCAACAGATCTTTACTTAATGATGTAATTTCACTATTTCGATGTCCTGATGATGTAATTATGGATACATTAGTTTAATAAGTAGTTTTTATGTTAACTTAGGCCTCATTAATGAGGAAAAACTCAAATCAAAGTCTAAAAGAAGAGTTTGTATTCAACCTTCTCATTCTCACTTGTTGGTTGAGATATTCTTGGAAACTGTTCCACCACTCATGGATTCGACCCTTGAGGGTGGGGAAATTGTTTATTTTGGTCTATATCTATCATTTTCTCAGTCAGAGAGAAGGGTTGGACATTTAAGCAGAGAACTCTTGTATCTTGTGCTTCAGCTTTTTGAGGAAATCAAATAATAGTTGGAGCTATTATCTAGGAATTCATGTGCAGTGAGTTTGTGATCTTGTTTTTTCTCTGTTATAGTTTCATATGAAAGATATTCATCTGTTATTTCTATTCATAAGTTTCTTCAGTGATTTTTCCTAAGTTTATAAGCATAATTCTTTTCTTAAAGCTTTGTTTTGATGGAATTATCATTATATGTTATTTTATTTCTTTCTTAATGAATTCATGACATATATGCTCATTAAGTCCTATTATTTGTTCTGAACATTACACTACACTAAAACACCCTAAGGCATCACAAAAATACTGCTACCTTTCTCCTTTATATTTTTGTTGTTGTTACCCTTTGATCGTTTGACCTAGTTACTTAGTTTTCATCCTTTGTTCAACATCAAAACCCTAAATTTTCAAAACCTACTTGAGCCTAGCATATCCTAAAATCCTTTTATATTCTAGTCAATTATTTGGCTATGATCTCATAGAGAGAGCCCTATCTAGTTTGGTAGGGCTAGCTATTGAACTGCAAGCTTGGTCTATGGTTACCTCCGTCGATTCCTCTAAGCCTGGGACATGGTGGGGGATAACAATACCTAAGGACAAATTATGCATGTTTTAATCCAATTTATTAATGACTTTGCAAAACCAAATATTTTTAGAACTAACATTAAGAATAAGTGATGTACCTAGTCAAATGCGTTGGCCATATCCATTTTGATTATCATTCCTTTTTCCTTACCACCATTGGAATGGATTACTTCCTAGCTAACAAAATGCTATTTATGATATGTGTTTTCAATATGAATCTTCATTTCCAAAAACTATATTAG
This sequence comes from Pinus taeda, assembly GCA_000404065.3. NCBI lineage: Eukaryota > Viridiplantae > Streptophyta > Pinopsida > Pinales > Pinaceae > Pinus > Pinus taeda. The sequence continues at coordinate 26,670 of APFE030896888.1, read as the reverse complement.
GGAGGATATTCTTTAGCGGACTAGAAATAAATTATTTTGAAGCTTTTATAGGATGCATTGGATATGGTGATCAAATGTAATTTGAAGAAGGAAAATGGATATGATTACTTGGAAAATATTGCAAGAAAAGACAAGTTTGTGCTCCTATTTTTGGCTTTCTTCTTGTTCAACTTAGCATTTTACATAAATCGAACTTTATGATATTTTGGAAGGGTTGGTAAAATGAATAGTGAATCCATCTAGACCCTGTGCTATTTTAGGTTATGACCCCAATTTCTCTCAATGATATCCGCTTCCTCAATTTCTTTTCCAAGATCCTAATTCTTCATGGCAATCACCAAGTATGGGATTCCTTAAGGCAATCTAATGGTGAATCTTAGTGAATGATGGTAAGAGGGTTTTTTTGGTAGATTAACACCAAAAAAGAAATGTAAAGCACTCAATTATATTATACACAAATTGCTATATTGGGGTATGTGGAGAAATAAAAAATTCCTTCCTTCGAATTAAAATTTCTAAACACTTTTAAACATAAATTAATGATGTCAAATGGCTTAATAGTTATTATAAATTGCAAAAATTTTTGGAATAAACATATACATAAAAATCTTGATTATAAAGCCACTTTAGGGAGGACTTTTTTTTTCAATAGATTAGTAATTTTTTTTGTTAAAATTCTATAAAACATATGGAGATTGGTTAGAATCTAGAGAAAGAATATTGATTCTATTCTTTAGAAATTAATGCAAAGAAAAATTGTTTTACATTATTTGTGAAAATTTTCTTGTTTAACTTTATATTTTACACAAATCAAACTTTATGATATTCTAATAAAATAAATGTAAACCATAAACCCAAAAACCTAGTGCTTTGTCAAACACCAAGTCCAAAATCATTTCAATGACTCCTTATTCCTTAATTTCTTTTCTAAGATCTCAAATTTTCAAAGCAATCATATGTAAGGGATTTCTTCACACAATTTAATAGTGGTATTAGTGATATTTCATAATGATATTAGTGAATGATGATAAGTGAGGATTTTTTTGGTTTTAATAGTAAAAATCAAAACACATACAAATTACTATTTTAAAGTATATGAAGAAAAAAAAATAAAAAGTACAAAAATATTTTTCCATTCATTTAAAAATCTAAAGCACAAAAACTAATTTATAATACAAAATGGATTAAAAGTTACAATAAATCTGTAAAATACTAAAGTTATTTGAAATAAGCACAAAGAAAAAGATCAAATCTTAGTTGCTAAGAGAAAAAATCTTGGATGCAATACTCATACATACCTATGAAACGAAGATTAGAAAAATGTTGTAACACTACTTTAATGGGGATCTTCCAACAATTTTGGATTGGATGTGTAAACTTGTAGCATAATTTTAGATGTGTAAACTTGTAGCATAAAACAAAAAAACATTGTTTTATCTTGCCAATTATTTAATGTGTTATATCTACCCCATCCATCATTTTACATTGGTACACATTACAGAGATGCTACCTAAGGCCCACATAGAAATCGAATAAATGTTTGAATATTTTTTAATCATCCTCCAAGAATCTTGTGGGGATTGATTCGAGCTCTTTCTAATTAATCTACTTTGTTGCAGTTCTTTAATAATGATGTGTAAACTTATAATATTTTTAAAAACTTTTCCATTCAACTATTTACCAATGTTTTACCTTTTTAAACCATTATATTTTATATTCACTCGTAAATAATGTGAAATGCATATTCACATAATTTTATCTACATATAGTATTCATTAATGTACATAGAAAAGAATCTAACGCAACAAAATGAGAAAGCATTATATTTTTAAGGGGGTTTTAGCTCATTAATATAGTTGATGGTCTTTTTCTCATATTTCAAATTATTGTTAATTTATTTTAAAAATAAATATAGTTGAAACAATTAGTAATTGGTACATGATAATAGTGATAATGATGATAATTGTTAATAATCATTATAAACAATTTTAATTTTAAATTTTAGAAAAAATGATAGAAACCATTTTGATGGTTTTAGAATGTAATTTTTATGTTCGAAAAGAAAAGAATTAAGAGTAGTTTTCTTAAATCTTCATAATTTTGATATATTAAAAAGTTTAAGAAGTTCAAGAGCATTATAAATATTTTGAAATTGAAGTTTAATAGGGTCATATAACTTATTATAAATATTTTGAAATTGAAATTTAATAGGGTCATATAAGTTATTGGATAGGATATTTCAAGTAAAAATGTTTTTCATCGTTTACCTTTTTAGTATAAATTATACCTCATAGAGTTTTAGAAATTGTCCAATGCCTTGTATCACTATAGAGCTTATACAAGTTCATTCTTATTTTAGTAATATTGATTTTCTTATTTAAGTTACTTCAAATATAAATATCTTTTTGATTTTTTATATTATAAGTAACAACCTTTTTTTTATAGTATATGTTTGATTTTTAAGTGCACCACAATTTCTTAAATTAGATGAAATTACTATTTTAGTAGTTATCACTATTATGCATGGTCAACTCCTTGTCTTCTCCAATTATTTAGCCAATATTGGCATCTTTATTTCAATATGTATTAAGTTGTAGGTGATGTTGATAACTAGCAAGCCTCCCTTTTTTCATGTTAGTTATCTTGTGCTTGTACATTGTTTCCATATTCTCGATGGAAAAAAAAGACTGCTCCTATGAGGAGGATAGGATAAGGTGTATCGTTTTTAATTTAAAATTATAAATTATGAAATGATTTTGAATTTACTTGATCTTTCTCCATGATTTTCTAGATGTGTTATAGCCCCAAAGATCACAACCATACAAAATAATAGAGCTAGCAAAAGTTTCAAAGAGCATATTCTTGTTTTCTCACCATGAAAAGTTCACTAGTTTACAATTGTTTTCAAGATTAAAATAGACTCCTACTTTCAGCCATCCATTAATAATTTCCTCAATGTAATAATTCTAGTAAAGGGTGTGATGAAGGTCAACACTGAGATATTTGTATGAAGTAACTTCTAATGGGCCTCTAAATTAGACATAAAATAAGGCCCATGCCTCTAAATTAAACATAAATTAAGGCCAATCTAACTATCTTTCAGGATATTAAACCTCTCTTTTTGCATTAGATAATGTATTTTTAACTTTAATATGTTCATTAGGAAAGTTTATGAATAATTGCATATTTGTGCCTAAAATGATTTATTTTTGTGGAATATTATGAGAATATTGGGCAGATTATGAAGACTGGAGGAGGAGATAATTTAGGGACTTGCTCCCTACTACAAGAAGATCAATATTAAATAATAAATCAACAAGATATTATGGAATTATGGCACAAATTGTGGAACTCCAATGATTGAGAAATTCTAGGAATGTGTTCCCTTCCATTTAATGCAGATTCCTAGTATTGGGAACCAGATCCACTAATCAAGGGATTTTGGTGGGGAAAGTTTTGTCCTTTCATGGGGAATGATTCATAATCATTTTGTATAGGTACCAAGTCGAATTTTCCTCTAGGGAGACATTTTGATTAGTCTTCTTGGGGAGAGAACTCCTATTTTTGCAACTCCATTGTATTTCCGTGCAAGGATGTAATTGTATTGATGGAAATAATGAAGATTGGTATCATGTTCAACTTCTAAGTCTTGGTCTCCTCCATAGGACTTTGAGTTTCCTTGGGCTTGGCCATCCCACAAGCCTTAGAGCCCTTTTATATCATTTGTTTTTATTATTTTCACTTCTTATTCACATGCATCTCTTGTTCTTATTTCTTTCTGTTTCTGCGTTTACTATTAATGATTTCTTGTCGTAGAATTGGGTTAAATAGTTGATGTAAGTTATTTTTCAGGATCACAATCATCATTTCATCCATGGAAAAAATTTGGAAGTTCATAGTAATCATTGAGCTACTTGGATTAGTTTTCTTATTCCTAAATCTAGATTTCTTGAACTCCTTTGTAGCAAAGAACAATAAATTTCTGCTATTTTTTACAGCATGCTAATAAGATTCAATCAAGTTGATTCCACTTGAATTAGATCACAATTTTTTTTTATCTAATAACAAAATTTACCCCACTGCATTTGAACTTGATTAGGTTAGGCAGTTGATAGATTTACTAGCTCACTAGTTCTCGAAGTTTTGGATTTTAGACTTGTAATTTTCCGTTGTTTAATAAATATTTCCCATGTATAGATGAATTTGTGGATAGATGCAAACAATAATGTGTGTTGTTGTAGGAGCTTACACATTGCAGGGAGACCTCATCTCATTCACCTCATCCAAGCCTCATCCACCCATATTGCCAAAATCCACTAAAATCTCAATCTGAATTCTTGTGTTATAAGTAAAAATTGCCATTTCCATTGAGCAAATCCACCCATCTTGAAGCCCTTGCTTGGGTTCTGGGTAATTTCCACCACCTCCATGCCTTATTCTTCCATTATCCACCTTTCCCAAGCTTCACTCCACTTTTTAGAACACTTCCTAATCTTTCAAACTGTTCTTGCAATAAAACAAGGCATTCTGTAGGAGAACTAGTACATCCTGTGAAATCCTATAACGGCATGTTTGGAGCCCAAATTGAGAAAAATCATCATTGAAGCTAGGATTAGGTCTCTAATTAACCTCCAAGCCATCAAAACCATTGTACCCCTCTTCCTCCACACTTGTCTCCCCTGCCAAATAACAAGGAAAGATTAGCATTTACATTTATGAAATGAAAAGATAAAGAAAAATAGTTCTTTTTATTTCTTAATTAACACATGCATGCAACAGTTAATACTCCCTCGATTAGATTCCATGCTCAGTTAGTTTAAATCATCACATGTGATAAATAGGGTTGATTTAGGTTTCTTTTACATTTAGTTCATGACCTTTATGCAATTAGAATATGTTTCTTGCCTTGTACTTTATTTCTTGCAATAGGTTAGGGTTTCCATTTCGAGCAGTTCATTTTCTACAATTAATTTAGGGTTTGATTTTAGTACATGCACTCCATTACATTATACCAAAAAAGGAAGGACACATTGTATGCTACACATATAGTATCAATACCTCTTAAGTTTGTACAAACCCTGGGTTGATAATTAAAGTCAGTAGCCTTGGGAGTTGCAACATTCTTGCTGCAATACTGAGGCTCATCACTTTTTGGTGCCGTTGCCAGGGATGTGTCAAAGTACGCATCATTTTCTTCCCTAGTTGATTCATTTATTTTTACTTTTTGCAAAAACAAAAAATAATTGCATTAGGCATATTTCATTTCAAAAATAGAAAAGTGCATTGAATTAGTGTTTTCATTTAACCATAAAAACAAAAAACAAAAAAAATCTCCAACACCAACGCCAACCCACCACCCCCCCATTTGATCACGTGGTGCAGTAAGAGCCACATCACCATTCAATTTTGCAGGTGGAAGAAGAAGATGGCAAAGAATGTAGAAGAAATGGATGGAGATGATGACAATGAGGAAGATCCTCTCGGATTTCCCATTCAAGATATTGATGGTAGTGTGCACATGAAGAACATCCCTCCATCTTTTCTTCCAAAATTTCATGGTCTAAGGTCAGAGGATCTGGAAACCTTTCTCTTTGAATTTGGAATTGTTTGTAGATCCTATGGTTACTTATTAAAAACTCAAAAACTAAGATTGTTTCCAGCAACATTGAAGGATAGAGCTCTTAAATGGTTCATGAGTTTAGGGACTAATTCAATAAGATCATGGAATGATATGCAAAATCTATTTCTAGAAAAATATAAAGATCATGATCTTAAAGAAAAAATCTTTAGAATGAATCAAAGAGAATATGAGAGTCTAGAGTATCTAATAGAGAGGTTCATGTATAATGTTAAGAGGGAAAAACTACATCATTTAGGGTCTGACACACTAGAAACCCTCTTACTTAGAACAATTAGGGATGAGTGGATTGATCTCCTTGGTCTCATTAGTGGAGGTGATGTATACCAACTATTATTTAATGAAATTTGTGAAACATGCAAATACATATCAAGAGGAAGGTCAAGAGTACGTAAATTAACATCAAGATTGGTAAGTCAAGCTAAACTTGGAAATTTGCTTGATAACTTTAAAACAAAAATTCTTAACAATCTAAGTGAACAAGTAGAAACATTAAGAATTCAAAATGAGAAAAAAAGAAGATGCCGATATTTGTGTCATCCATGCAAAATCACATGATGTTAAATGTTGCCCCTCATTACCAAGGTTGAAGGAATTTTACCAAGAGGACAATGGAGTAAGTCAATTGTCAATGCTACTATGTTATGTAGCTCCAAGAGGACCATGGAAGCCTATTCAACCTAGTATGATGCAAGAACCTAATTAACAAAAGCTTATGCACATCCATCTCAAAGTAATTGGAACACACCCTTTCCTTGGCAACATTGGTCATCTCAACCCCAAAACCAATCTTGGCAACAAGGCTTGCAAGGAAATTATGGGAGCCATCCACAATATCCTCAATATTTTCCTCAATATCCTCCATACCCAACTCCGTGTTATCCCTACTATTCACCTGCACCACAACCACAACCCCAATCACATCCATATCAAATATCCATTCGCACTAAACTACATGTACCAACATTTCCAAACCCACACATTGAAGTAGCTCAGCCCACTTACAATGCTAAGGTACAACACTTCCAAACATCTCTTCTTGAGCTCAATGGTATTCATCATAACTCAGGAAGAGTATTGCAAAAAAGAAATTATCTTGATATCATTGAAGGACCACATCCAAAAGAAGAAGATTCAAATGAGAATACCGAAGGATCATGGGCTGCATTTGACGAAGAGCAGACAACAAAATCAGAGATCGAGAAAGCTCCCTGATGGTTACCATCAAATCCTCCATGTATTCAAGAGAACAATCAACAGAAAGGGGAAGATTTGAATTTCATGGAAGAAGAAGACATCCAATATGATCCAGAAAAGAAATCAAACCAATGGCATGAAAGTTATATTGAGGTTAGGTTCTAGACAGTACTAAGTTGCAGCAACACTCTCTTCTTCAACTGTGCTTAATATCATCAAAGTCAAATCATTCCATCTCTCAAATTAAGGGACATGTCAAAGCATACATTTCAAGCCTACACATCAGTTTGTTTGTCATCTTGATATGCACATGTCTCCATTGGAAGTATTATTATACTTGAAAGTTATTTTGTTTTTCAAGTAGAGTAGGGTAGGAAAAAATAAAAAATAAAAAAATAAGAGGAAAAAAATAAAATCTCAGGTGAAAACCCCCTTTGAGGCACCTAAGATTGGCTCATTGATTGAAAACCTCCATGAGGAGGTCAATGGGTTGAAAAAGTTAAAAAAAAAATAAAAAAATATCCTAGGTGAAAACCTCCTTTGAGGTGCCTAGGTAGACCTACTATTTGAAAACCTCATTGAGGTGGCTAGTAGGCCTTAAAAAAAAATAAAAAAAAAAAATGTGCTCCATGTATCTCTCTGATGAATGCATGTACTCTCCAACATCTGCAAGCAACAAAAACAAGTTGGTACCAAAAGAAAAATTGGTCACCTAATCAAAAGAAGTTAAATTTTGACTTTCTCCTCCTTTGCTCAAATGCTCCAACAAGGCCAAGGCCATGCCAATCCATTACCCATATCTATTTCCACCATCCACCCATAATTCTCAAGCTTTTCCCATTCAGTTTTCTTGTTGTCCTAAAAAACTATTGGAATGCTCTGTTTTACTACAAGAAACAAAAATACAAAGAGCAGAAATTTATTTTTGCCATAACTTGAAAACCATACATCCATTTGCCAAGATGTCTTAGGTGGAGATGCATATCGATGATGGTAACATGCTCAAGCAATTTCAACAAATTCTAGTACACAATTTTCAAGAAATCGACCTCCATCACCTACAACCATTTTTGAATTTTCTCGATATTCATGCATCCATTTAAAAATATGTTTCATGGGGAGATGCATATGGATGATGGTAACATGCTCAAAATTTCAGAAAATTCCAGTGCACTATTTCCAAGAAATTAGCCTCCAATCACCTTCAGCCATTTTTAGTTTTTCTCGAGTTTCGTGCATCTATTGGCCAAATCTTTTTTTATGGGGAGGTGCATAATGATGATGGAAACATAGAATGTTTCAAGTAAATCCATTTCACCGTTTGGGAGATATGTAAAAAACAAGTATGCTACAAGAGGTTGTCCTGAATTACTACAGGATCTCTACAGGAAGTTCGAGAAGAAGCTACGAGAGGCAATATGATGGAGAAATGGGTCAAAAGGTCATGTATTATTTAGGGAAGGTTGATATAGGTCCCCCAACACCACTTTCATCTCTCATCCACTCCATCTAACCAAAATCCATCTTCAAATTCCACTCTGGCTTGCATGAAAATAAAAAAGACCTCTGGGTGAAAACCTCTTTTGAGGCACCCAGGGTAGGCAATGAGGATGAAAAACTCCTTTGAGGCAACCTAGTTGTCTTTCAAAAAATAGAGAGAGAGAGAGAGAGAGAGAAAGCACAAAAATAATGGTAGGGGACCTAAAACCTACCCAGTCATAACAATTTTGGTTTTTGCAGGTTTGCAAGAAGATAATAAACACAGAGATCAGAGGGTAGCAAGCCATACAAAGCCCCATGTTTTTCTTCATCTATTTCATCTCATCCATAATACCCATGTTCCTTCATCCATACTCATCTCCAACAATAGAAAATTTCAAATTTCAGGCAAGTTTGTGCTTTCTACAAGATTTCCTATAATTACTACAGGAGTTTCTTGTAGTACTATAGGAAGTCCTGAAAATTTACAGGAAAGGCAGTCTGATGGAAAAATTATGATGCAAGCCTGTTTTGGGATAGGAAAAAAGGAAATTGACTTCACCACATCTCAACCAACACCCATCATGACCATGTCACTCTATTGCCACACCTTCCACTCATTCTAATACCTATTTACCCTCCAACAGAGAAAGGACACAAAAATTCAAAAAATGGTAGCTACAAGACTTCCTGTAGTAGTACTACAGGAAACTCTGGAGAAGCCTATTTTGAAGTAAGCTTTAGGCCTAACCTTCAACACCATGATTTAAAGAGGAGAAGCATAACTACATGCACAATGAAAATCCTTCAAAGCTCAATAGCAACAGAGGAAGCCAACACCTACACATCAACAAGAAGACAACTCATCAACAAAATAATATCTACCAAAAAGAAAAAGGAAGTCAAGAATATGTACCTGAGTCATGAGCAGCACAAAAACATTAACTCAGTAGTAGCATACATGTCTCTCCAACAACCATCAGGTAGGTATAGGTATGCAATATTCTTGACCTCTTCTCTTGAGCATATTATAGTTAGAAATTTGCTATCAATGCATGAGAGATAAGGTTTTATAAGCTAAGGATGGGTCAACAATCTCAGTCTCCTTCAACTAGTTAATTGCAACTCACTCCTTCACTCATGCAATGTTGGAAAGTCAAATTATGAATGGTGATGATTTCAAGGAATAGGGACAACAGTTAAAAGAAGAATTTTTTGCAAAGGCCAAGTCACCACAGCACCCCAAGCCCTTCATCCACTTCATTTTCATTATCTATCCATCATCATCCATCCCATTTCATAATATCAAGAACAAAGCCTACACTCTCTCTCACCCTGAAAATTTCTTGAAAAAAAACAAACAGATCATTCTCTCCATTTTCACAAACCTACACTACTCCCTTTGAGCCCTAGCATCATCCTTCAAACCCTCTACATCATTTCCCATCACTCCCATACAGTTAAAAGACTCTGAAAGAGAAGGAATGGCTGCTACAGAAAGACAAAATGTTGCTACAAGAAGGAAGAAAGGAACAAATGGTGCTAAAACAAAAACAAAAAAGGTAGTTCCTAAGAGAGACCTAATCAAAACAGAAAAGTCCAAGGCCATTATGCAATCATCTAGGCCACAAAAGAATAGAAGAAGGCAAGCTAATGGTTTCAAGAAACAATGATTTTTCTATGCACAAATATGTTTTTGGGCTTGTCCTTGCAGAACTTACAGCCAAGATTCTAAAGAGAAAGGACTGAGGAATGCACAAGAGAGAGGCCACCAAGGCCATGAATGAGGCACAACGAGGTCACTAAGTTGCTCAGAGGAAGAGCAACACTTTCAGCAGGGGGTATGATGGGCCTCTAAATTAGACATAAATTAAGGCTCATGCCTCTAAATTAAACATAAATTAAGGCCCATCTAACCATCCTTCAGGATATTAAACCTCTATTTTTGCATTAGATAATGTATTTTTAACTTTAATATGTTCTTTAGGAAGGTTTATGAATGATTGCATATTTGTGCCTAGTAATATTTATTTTTGTGGAATATTATGAGAATATTGGGCAGATTATGAAGATTTAGAGGAGGAGATAATTTAGGGACTTGTTCCCTACTACAGGAGGATCAATATTAAATAATAAATCAACAAGATATTATGGAATTATGGCACAGATTGTGGAACTCCAATGATTGAGAAAATCTAGGAATGTGTTCCCTTCCATTTAATGGAGATTCCTAGCATTGAGAACCAGATCCACTAATCAAGGGATTTTGGTAGGGAAAGCTTACTCCTTTCATGGGGAATGATTCCTAATCATTTTTTATAAGTACCAAGTCGAATTTTCCTCTAGGGAGATGATTTGATTAGTCTTCTTGGGGAGAGAACTCATATTTTAGCAGCTCCATTGTATTTTCTTGCAGGGATGTAATTGTATTGATGGAAATAAAGAAGATTGGTGTCATGTTCAACTTCTAAGTCTTGGTATCCTCCATAGGACTCTAATTTTCCTTGGGCTTGGCCATTCCAAGAGCCTTAGAGCCCTTTTGTTTTCATTTGTTTTTATTCTTTTCACTTCTTATTCGCATGCATCTCTTGTTCTTGTTTCTTTCTATTTCTGCATTTACTATTAATGATTTCTTATTGTAGGATTGGGTTAAATGGTTTATCTAAGTTCTTTTGCAGGTTAAAAAGCATCATTTCATCCTTGGAAAAAAATTTGAAGGTCATAGTAATCATTGAGCTACTTGGATTAGTTTTCTTATTCCCAAATCTAGATTTCTCGAACTCCTTTGTAGCAAAGAACAATAAATTTCTGCTATTTTCTAGAGCATGCTAAGAGCTTCAATCAAGTTGATTCCACTTGAATTATATCACAAAAACATTCTATTTAATGAAAAAATTTACCCCATTGCATTTGAACTTGATTAGGTTAGGAAGTTGATAGCTTTACTAGCTCACTGGTTCTCAAATTTATGGATTTTAGACTAGTAATTTTCTATTGTTTAAAAAATCTTTCCCATGTATAGATGAATTTGTGGATAGATGCAAACAATAATGTGTGTTGTTACAGGAGCTTACACATTGCCAAAGGAGACTACTTAAAATAGTGTAACTAGGTTCGGTCTTCATTATTTTTTCAATAATGTATTATTGTATTTAAATAATTATTTTTCCTCTAATTAAGGAGCTCAAGGCAAGTCATAAAAAAATGAAGAAAATCATGTATTATTTGTGTAAATGTAATCAATGTAAGTTGTTATAGATCATAAAAGAAATACTCAAATGTGTACCCATAGTTTTACTCTAGAAACTGCTCAAATGAAAGCTATGAAACCATGTCAGCTCAGCTAAATGATCGAAGGAAACATCGGCCTAATCGAAGTTCACATCAGCTCAATGAATGGGAAGGAAAGCCTATATATAGGCTACATATGGATCCTCCACAAGGAAATTCAATACACTTCTTTCACGAAGAAGCAAGGTAGTGAAGTAGCCGCAATGTATAAGGATGTATGTCCTCTCGTCGAGCCTGCATCTCGTCTCGACATTTGGATCTGGGTTAGCATATTTCATTTCATGTTTGTGTGAAGGGTTTGAAGGGTAGTCCTAACCTTAATAGGAAGGGGGGCACTGCAGATGATAGTGCGAGGGTACCATAAGGCTAGCAGATCCATAATTTCATCCACGTATGCATATACACTCTGAAATCTAGGGTATCCTCCTTCACTGTGGCGACAATCAACCAGATCATCTTGTGGAAGCCTTGTCCATCAACTATATTCACAACTGTGACAACGTATAATAATTATATATATGGATCAAGTGTATATCGAGGCTAGGATAGCCTATCCGAATTTTTTTGGTGTAGACTGATATGATTCTTCAATTGCAAAACTGGACAGTGTTATTGGATACATATTCTGAGGTATTGTAATTTGATGTTGAAGCCACTTCAAGGTCAAGTTTCAGTCATGTAATTTCTCAATAAAGATTCTATAAGAAAGAGTTCAAGGGTTTTTCCTCTCATGTTTTGGAGAGGCTTTTGCCCTGGCATGGTGCCAATATTTTGTGTACTCATGCATGATTGATTTTCTCATTTTAATAGTTGGTTGGAGATAATGATACATAGTAATAATATCGATCAAATCTAAAGAAAATGATATCTCAAGCAGTTATCGCAAAAGAAATATAAAAATTTCATTGCCCTTAAATTTCTCAACATGGTATTAGAGGGAAGGTTCATCAAAGGGCGTAAAGAAGATCACCTCCCTCATGCAGCAATTAGCAAGTATGGTTCAATGCAAAAAGGAAAAAGGAAGATCTCGGTTGACACAGATCTCAGAAGGCCTTAACAAATGTGGTAATTATCACAATGATAATTCTCTCCTCAACGGTGGTACTCATTTCCATGAAAGGGGTCAGAGTCAATATTACTTTGACAAAGAGGATTTATTAGATCCTACAATAGTGCTAACTCAGCATGATTATGACAAGTAAGGAATTGGAAGTATACCACTGTGGGAAGACTCGTTTCTAGCACCTCGATTGATCCAAGTAATATATCTATTGCAATGAACAATAGTGATTAAGGTTACAAGAGGCAAATCCACAATCTTGGCATCACAATGTTATACCCTCTCGACATTCCCTTAGTAATGAAATTGTCATTCACAAAAAATGCAACATATGATATCTCTGTCACATACTTTATCATTAAGTATAACCTCATTCTTGATGAAAAGACACAGAAAAAACTAGTGACAAAGATGATCAGTCTCAAAATTATAATAGTATTAGAAGCAACAATAACTACTATAGTCTCACTAGAAGGTAAGTATCTCAATCTCAGTGGAATTATTTCATAACAGTCTATATATACCTATGATGAATAATGGATCGTAACACTCATTGTATTCATATAGTCTCTGTTTTGGAATGAGATCTCACAATCTATAAATATACTCTCGACATACTCAACATTACCATAGAATGAATCTCGGTGATTCTTGGCATATCCATTATCTAAAGGTGAAAATATTGGATGGATGAAGCAAAGAGGACTGCGAATGAGGACACAACATTGGCATGAAGTCTGGGCTAATAGTCTCGACATATTCACAAGTGCATCTGTGAATACCCTCAACAAATCCCAGTGCAATGTTATTCTTGGTTACTGTATCAGTGAAAAACAAAGATGCAGTCCTAATCACAGTAGTCTCAGTGTACAATATACATTACTGCGTTAGCATCAATAAAAGGGTAAGGATCTAGAAAATTATCACTATCTCGATGGACGTATTTATATGATAATAAAAGACTCACTGTCTTGGCATAAGGAGGATCATAGTTATCCCTTAGTTATGCTTACAGTCTCGACATATTCTCTTGGCATACAATCTTAAGGTATAGTGATGATCCTAATGCTTATGGAAACATGATGAATCAGTCATCATGATGATTGTCATAGTGAAAATCTCATCAGGCCTCGTTGATATAATGAATAAATAGCAGTAAAGATCTCTACAATGATGATTTGGATGAAGGAGCAACAAGGATGATTACAATCATGGTGCAGCAGTGACCTAATTTAAATGTTGGAAAATGTACTCTATGAAATGTAGTAAATAAGGCCATCTTCATGAGATCTCAATTGGGATATCTGAGAAAGATAGATAAGTTGTGGATAAAAGTGTTGAAGGCTAAAAGACCAAAGCATGAGAAGGGAAGTTTGGTCCTCAAACCAGATAGTTTCCAGTGCTATGGGAAGATTATGGAAAGGAGCTCATATCAATGGAAGGAAAGAGGAAGTAATAGACCTCTATTATGAGTGAGATGGTGTCCCTCACAAAAGGGTCTTATCACAAGTGCTAAATCTCGTACAGATATGTTCATGATAATAAGATGCATCATGGCATAATGAAAACAAGAGCTTGTAATCATGAAGGAAAAAATCCATGGCAGTTGAGCACGAAGGACATAGCTCTTGGGAATATCTTTGGACACTAAAGGAAAGGACAAGAAGTCAAAGGAAACATTTTGCAAATGGGGATCTACAAGAGCTTGAAGATTCTCTGATGAAAACCTTAGAAGGGGATCCCCTAGTTGGGAAAAGCAACAAGTGTTTCATCAGGAAATCCAAACTTTCGAATTCATGATACGATGGTCCAATGACATGAGAAATGAGGTAGACCAAGGCATTGAAGATATTTTCAATCAAGGAAGTTGTTGGAAACAATGAAGGTAAAACAAGGTGTATGCTTATGTTTGTATTTAATATTGTAAGGTCATGATGTATGGCTGCAAGTGAAATAGATCAAGCATGATCAAAATGAAATAGATCTTCTCCTCTGAAAGGATGCAAAAAGACATAAGTTTAACTAGATGAAATCAACATAATATGTCCTCATATGAACTATGAGGTATTTTACTACAATTGAAGAAACCTTAGAGCTCCTGGGAATGAAATACATCAAGATGAAAGAGATTGTGAGACATACAACCATGACGACGGTAGTCAACATCCAAAGGATCGGGAAGAGTTGACCAGGAAACCTCCCGGAATGATGAATAGACTTTGATGAAAGTCTGAAAATATGAGGACCCTTGACAAAAGATATCAATGGGAGATGTGTCAACATATATGCAGGATGATTGATGCCTACAAGAAGATGTCACTAAAAGAAGGCCATCACCAAAAGGTAATATGTGATTTTTTTTTGGTGTCTGACCTCTTAGAAAAGTCCAAGTATGTGTGCAAGATCATGGAAAGAAGAGTTGTGAAGGATGTCACAACTATGTACCTTGTGATCCAGAGCAATCACTGTTAAAAGACGAAGATAGATGAACTTGTGAAGGAATCCCTAGATGTAAATCCAAGAAGGACACTTTACAGGAAAGTTGGAATGGCATGACGAAGGAAAGTGATGGATGGCTAAACACTACATGTGAATAAATTGATGGCATCAAGATATTGAATCATCGGTCAACTAGAAGACCCTGTAAAGCACTGATGATAGCGTCCCTGGGTAAGAGGGAGCTCTGGGAAGTTCCTATGATTAAAGGAACTCGAACAAGTTTCTAAGTGAAGAGAAACTTGGAACTCATCCCTAGATAAGAGGGAGAGTTAGACATGAAATTCTTGTCTTCAGTTTGGAAGAAATAATGGAGGATTGAGTTATCATCTGGCATCTGACACTCTTTGAGGATGAGGTAGGGCATCCAAGACAAGAGTGGGCAAGAGGATTGATATTCTTGAGGGCTAGGAACCCAAGATGAGAATAGTCCTAGTAGGGCATACTCGGACAACACCCGGGTGGGTATGACCCTAAGAGATACAATGGTGAGTGTGTCTATAAGTCATTGGTCTCGCCAACATTGTGCTCTAATCTATGATTGAAATATAGATTGATTAGTCAAGGCATTGCTATATGGAAACAATGTTGCTTGAAATGATGTTATAACATATGGATAACTAATCCAACTCTTTTCTTATGAGAACTCTTGTATTAAGAACGTCCATGTACCATGTATGAATGAATACCTCCCTAGTTAAGAGGGGGTGTTGAAAATAGTGTAACTAGGTTCGATCTTAATTATTTTTCATTAATGTAATTTTGTACTTAAAGAATTATTTTTTCTCTAATTAAAGAGCTCAAGGCAAGTCATGTAAAAATGAAGACAATCATGTATTATTTGTGTAAATGTAATGAATTTAATTCCTATATCATCAAATAAATACTCAAATGTGTACCCATAGTTTTACAATAGAAACCACTAAAAGGAAGGCTATGAAATCAGTTCGGCTCAGCTAAATGATTGAAGGGAACATTGGCCTAGTCAAAGTTCACCTCGGCTCAATGAATGAGAAAGAAAGACTATATATAGGCTACGTATAGATCCTCCACAAGGAAATTCAGTACACTTATCTCACGAAGAAGCAAGGTAGCAAAGTAGCTACATCGTATGAGGATGTTTGTTCCCTCATCGAGCCTGCACCTCGTCTCAGCATCCTGATTTGGGTTAGAATATTGTATTTCATGTTTGCGTGAAGGGTTTGAAGGTTAGTCCTGACCTCAATAGGAAGGGGGAGATTGTGGATGACAGTGCGAGGGTATCGTAAGGTTAGAAGAGCCCTAAATCCATCCACGTATACATATACGCTCTAAAATCTAAGGCATCCTCCTTTGCTGTGGTGACAATCAACCAGATCATCTTGTGGAAGCCTTGTACATCAGCTATATTCATAACTGTGACAATGTGTAGTAATTATATATATGGAGAAAGAGTAGATCAAGTCTAAGAGAGCCTATCCAAACTATTTTGGTGTAGATTGATATAATTATTCAATTGCATAACTGAACATTGTTATTGGGTACATGTTTTGAGGTATGTCATTTGATGTTGAAGGCATTTCAAGGTAAAGTGGGTCATGTAATTTCTCAATAAAGATTCTATAAGAAAGAGTTCAAGGTTTTTTCCTCTCAAGTTTTGGAGAGGTTTTTTCCCTGGCATGGTGCCAATATTTTGTGTATTTGTGCATGATTAATTTTCTTGTTTTGATAGTTGGTTGGTGATAATGATACATAGTAATAATATTGATCAAATCTGAAGAAAATAATATCTCAAGCAATTATCTAAGAAAGAGAAATATAACAATTGCATTTCTCTTAAATTTATCAATAGAGACCTCATCTCGCTCACTTCATCCAAGCCTTATCCACCCATGTCGCCAAAATCCACTAAAATCTCAATCTGAATTCTTGTTTTATAAGCAAAAATTGCCATTTCCATTGAGAAAATCAACCCATCTTGAAGCTCTTGCTTCAGATCTGGGTAGTTTCCACCACCTCCCTACCTTATTCTTCCATTATCCACCTTTCCCAAGCTTCATTCCACCTTCTAGACCACTTTCTAAGCTTTTGGCATGTTCTTGTAATAAAACAGCGGATCATGTAGGAAAACTAGTACATCCTGTAGACATCCTGTAGCATCCTTTTTTGATCCCAAATTGAGAAAAATCATCATTGAAGCTGGGATTAGGCCTCTACTTGACCTTCAAGCCATAAAAACCATTGCAACCCTCTTCCTCCACACTTGTCTCCCCTACCAAAGAACAAGGAAAGATTAGCATTTGCATTTATGAAATGAAAAGATAAAGAAAAATAGTTCTTTTTATTTCTTAATTAGCACATGCATGCAACAGTTAATACTCCCCAGATCAGATTCCATGCTCATTTAGTTTAAATCATCACATCTGATAAATAGGATTAATTTAGGTTTCTTTTACATTTAGTTCGTAATCTTTATGCAATTAGAATATGTTTCTTTCCCTGTACTTTATTTCTTGCAATAGGTTAGGGTTTCCATTTCGAGCAGTTCATTTTCTGCAATTAGTTTAGGGTTTGATTTTAGTCCATGAACTCCATTACATCATGAAAAAAAAGGAAGGACGCATTGTATGCTGCACATATAGTGTCAATACCTCTTAAGTTTGTGCAAACCCCAGGTTTATAATTAAAGTCGGTAACCTTGGGAGTCGCAACATTCTTACTGCAATACCAAGGCTCATCAACTTCTTCCATTTTTTTTCTCATACATAAAATAAAAATAAGTGAATTTATTTATTTGATGATTATATCCTTTTTTTTCCATTGTTTAATGTCATACTTGTTATCACTCCAAGAAGCTCTCCTAGGTTGTAGCTCGGAGATGCCTGGTAACATATAATCTTCAATATTGTTCTCGGAACTATTGGAATGGATGATGATTTGCATCAAGTCAGATAACCATTTCAGCTCTATTCTCACTCAAGACATGCATGAACACCCTCAAAAATACAAGGATTTAGACTACTAATGCTCAATAGTTTATAGATTCAATGGATAGATGGAGAATACTGACTATACCAGCAGATGCATACATAAACACATATGAATGGCTAGCTACAAGAAGTAAATGAAGCTTGCAAATCTAATTTATCAATGCAAAGATAATATGAAAATTATCTGACATTAGACACAAAATAATACATGAATAACCTATTCAAGTGCAAGCATAGAAAAGAAGAGAAAATTGGAATTGAGCATGTAACATCAAAAGAAGCTTATATTGTTGGAATGAAGATGAGAAGCTAAAGGAGTAGAGCCTCCACAGTCTCCAAAAGTTGAACCCTTGTTACTCTGAATTTTCAAGTATTTATAGGCCTTTTACAGTGCTCTCAAGCCTTTTGAGGCCCGAGAGGTCTTAATCTATCCTCTTTGTACTTTTGTTAATGACTTGATGCCATGACCAAACACATAGGAGTTTGGAGGCCTCTTTTTCTAACAGCAGTAACCAATTTCTAGTAATTTGCTGCACTGTCAAGGAGCTCACTCGTGCAAGTGATGTTCCATGATCTCTTTGGGTTGATTCGGCTGCATCGTGCTGGGATTTTTCCCCTTCCAGCCTCTGTCCTCCAGTTGCTGTCTCTCAGTCGAATCCCTCTTCTGTCATGTAGATATTATTACATAATGCCTCTAAGGATGGTGGCCACCTGTATCGTAACTGAATGGGTTTTCAGGCCTTTGAAATCCCTTCAATCAACCCCTTTCTATTAACACAGAGGAATGCTACAATATTGTGGAATTCGACCAAAACTCATTGTTCTTTTGGACTTCAAAATTCCTTAAATCCGGTCTATTCTCCCATCGGGTCCGTCCTCTGAGTCGCTATTGCATGTCGCACATGGCCTGTTCTTGGTCTTCCCTTTGTATTTTGAAATACGTTAAAAACAATAGAAATACATTAAAAATGGCTCATGACGGACTTCAAATTTTATATATTTTCCTTCACGAACCCTTTTGGGTCTAGGTCTTATCACATTGGCGCTGCTCTTTGTATTTCGTTAAATAACGAAATATGTGAAAATACATTAAAAATGCCTTCCCTACGGATCTCAAATATTATGAAACAATATTTATATAACCGTCGGGTCTGGTTCATTGGATCACATATATCGCATGGACCCAAAGTAAGTCATAGGGCGTAGCTTATGCCGATGTGATCCGTCGATGCCGATATCGGCAATTGCGGTATCGCTTGGCCCGAGGTCCTGCCTCTACTTCGTGACATCACCAATTGCAATCCGCCACTTTTGGCGATCACACCATCTTTGCCTTGGGTATCCTCCGCCTATCTCCGATCTGACTCACTGATCCTATCATCGAAAATCGCTGATTGGGGGTATCTTCCACCCGACCTTAAGTCCTCCTCTGTGTTGGCCGATTGCAATTTTACAATCAGATCTTAACCATTGATCGGCTAGATTTTATGGCTACTGTGCCTTGACTATTGCCACCACTGATAGCTCTATTTTTTCACTGTTTTATTGGGTTTTTGCCTCCCGATAGTGTTTTTCCGCCCTTTTAAGGGCTCTTCTCATGCAATTGTTTTGGTCTTTTGGATGATCCTTAAGAATATTTTGAAGACTTTGGGAGTGTTTTGGATTTGTTTGGCACTACACATCAGGGGCTAACACTGGCTCCTTCTGGGGATGAAAGCATCCCTGTGAGGTTTCAAGAATCACAGACCGATGCCTTTTCTGTAAAACAAAAATCAAGTCTATCTTCTAGTGTTCCATTAGGCACGGAGTTTATTTTACATAGAAAATAAAAACTGAAAACATATTTACAATTTCAAGGCTTTGAAGCCTTAAATGAAATAAAGTTTCAAGAACCGCCCATTGACTGGGCCACCAAAAACATCTTCTCCTTTCAGGTTGTGCATAATAAATGTATTGATTTGCTAAATATGAGTGATGACAAATGGACCTGTCCATAAGGAGTCAAACTTACCATGATTACCTTTGTTTTCCTTCAATGCATCCCATTTGAGAACCCAGTCACCAACTTGGAAATTGTCCACTTTTGCCTTCCTGTCAAAGGTTTCTTTGATTTTCTTCTGATGAAATTTTGACTTCTCAACCAGCTGCTCTTTGATCTACTGTAATTCAACCAGGTTATTCATTCTCCTTATCATGTTATTTTCTTCATCCTGTTCTTCTTGCAAGAATTTAGCCACAGGGAGAATCAGCTGGATAGAAAAAAGAGCATCATCGCCATAAACCAGCTTAAATGGAGAATTTCCTATGAAATTTTTGATGGCAACTCTGTCAGCCCATAGTGCAAACTTCAACTTGGAATCCCAGCTCTTTTTGTTGTCCTCCAATGGTTTTTTGATTATCCTTACAAGACTCTTGTTAGATTATTCTGCCAAGCCATTGCCTTGAGAATGATATGAGGTAGAATTCACCAATTGAATGCCCATGGATTCAGTCATGTCCACCAATTCTTTTGCCTTGAAAGCTGCTACATTATCAATGACTAGTTTGGTTGGGAAACCAAATCTAGTGAAAATATTCTCATTCAAGAACTTTATGACAACTTGATGATTAGCATTCTTAGTGGGTATAGCTTCAATCCACTTGGTGAAATAATCAGTGGCTACCAAGATCCATTTGTGCTGGCCACTGGAATGTGGATTAATCTCACCTATAAAGTCCAAGCCCCACTGTCGGAAGAGACCATTGACATGCACTGGCTTCAAGGAAGAGATTTTAGCTGTTGTCTTCCTACAAACCTCTAACATTGGTCACAAGTCCTCACAAAAGAACATACATCAGAGAACAAAGTAGGCCAATAATACCTAGCTCTCAATATCTTGTGGGATGTAGTTTTCCGATAATGATGCCCTCCATAGATGCTAGAATGGAAATGATGCATGACTTCCACAGATTTTCCTTTATCTGGGTGTTAGCTCTACTACATACTTTGATATCTCAAGGGTCAAATGCAGGTATGGCCACGTCGGTTATGCTCATAAAGGACTCACATCAGTCATGCTTCTTCTGCTCCTATCTCTATTATTTCCTCCAAATCCTGTAATAAACTCTGTTTATACAAGCCCTAAGCACAAAGCTTAAGTCCCCGCAAACCATATTCATGTGACCCCGCGCTCTCATAGTCCATCATCACCATTTGATCACAGCCATCAAATCGCCCCGCCCAGATCCAACGATTCCCCGCCACTAATAACTTGCCTGTTCTTTTTCCCACCGTTTGATCATCTACCGCACGATCAGACGACATCCACTTCCCTTGCTACCAAAACATAGCTGCACGTTAACTCGCGATCATAGCGTTTTTGGTCCCATCACATCCGCCACGCGTCACCCGATAACTCGCATCACTAGCCCTTGTACGATTATCGCCCGACCTTTGATAGCGGTGCAAGCAATACTACTTACCGCTAAAGCTCGCTCTCCCTGCCCGTTAAACTCCATGTATCTTCTGTGCCCGGCGACCGTTGGATCTGACCGCCCGAGATCCAATGGCCTGTGATCACCCCACTCTCATATCTCCTAATATCTTTTGCAAACCAATCTCCGCCATCCATCTGCAAGATCCAACGACTCACAATCATTTTGCCTCTGTTTCCTCCCGACACCTACCTCAGAGAAATCCCTGTTGTCCGGTCATTTGATCCAATGACCAGTTTCGTGTCTCTATTCAATTCGTCCACCCGCCATGAAGTCCACACTCCTTAACTGCTCTGTGCACCCAAAGGACGAGCATAACCAGTTCCTAGTACCATTCGTAGTAGATCCTCAATCACCGCATTCAAGGGATAGTATGGCCGAGAAAGAAAGGACGTACCTCGAGCAGTTAAATGCATTTATCAGTTATGAAATTTCTTCCATACTACACTCCACCTGCTCAAGAAGTACAACAGAGCACCAGAGAAGGTCAAATCCATTCACTGAAGCAGGCAGATTGCACCAGAGACCCCATCAAACAGTTAAAGCGGTTGGTGGTCCATTATGACCCCTCCACGCATAGAACAACATAACATCTGTTATAGACATTTTTGGGCACTTCAACCCCAATCATAAATGTCCATAAACTGAGGGCTCCTAAGTCCCTAAAAAGTGTTGCTTCACTGCCTAAAGGAACAAGGCCAGCTGATTACATCATCTCCC
>APFE030896887.1:59532-75901 GCA_000404065.3 Pinus taeda | reverse complement strand
TCTTTTCTTTTATATTGGTTGTTTTTCCTTATAACCGTTCTTTTGACGAGGACTGGACTTCGCTTCTGATATCCTCAGTTTCTTGGTCTAAACCTTTTCAATCTTATAATATACATATATTTCGTAGTGATAGTCTAGATGTTATTTAAATTCTGCAATGCTTGAATTAAGCACATGGACCAGTAATTGATATTTTCCCTTTGAAATGAACGCTCCAAATGCCTTTGTGTCTTAATCGTAGTCGTTAGATGATTGAAGAAAAATTAGCCGTCTAATTAATAACTAATACGTTAAGGAATTTTAAGGTTTAGTTAATAAATCGGTTTCTGTTAAGTACCAAAATTTACCCTAACAACCTCACTGAATGCGCTGTGCCCGTAGATATCCACGTTTGATGCAGAGGAGGGCGGGGGTGTTGAGGAGGGTATAGTGGAGTTGCTGCAGAGGAGGGCAGCTGACTTGCAGAGAAGGGAGAAAGGTTTCGACGAGGGCCGCAGAGGACGAGGCAACTCTTTCTTCGCTGCATGAGGGCCACATAGGCCGTTTTTCCTGCAGATCATTTTGTCCTCGCCCTCTGCATATTATGGTGGTAGTTATGAAGTTTAATATATTGGGTCACTGTTAGCTTAAATTTTACTTTATCTTTGTTGTTCATGAAAATTCTTGAGGGTTGTAGTGGTACTTCCCATTTGCTCTCCTAACAGTCACCTAACCGTCAAGGGTAACTAGCTCCACACAAGAACAGGTAATTCTTTGTTTTATGTTAACATAATAGCGATTCTATACAGGTATTCATTTGTTGTACTTAGTTAATTAAGTTTTTTGGCAAAGAAAGTCTGTTAAATCCCAACTAAGAAGTTCTTGTAGTTTCTTCTTTTCTATGCATTATTTGTTGTCTTAGTAGTAGGGTTTCCAATCTCAATAGGTATTAAATGGGACAAGAAAAAAAATTCTTGAGGGTTCTAGTGGTACTTCCCATTTGCTCTCCTAACAGTCACCTAACCATCAAGGGTAACCAGCTCCACACAAGAACAGGTAATTCTTTGTTCTCTGTTTGATCAGATCTATAATATGTAATTTGAAATCCAGTACCTCATATTGTATTTCCAGAACACTACTGTTTGTTTATGAAACTCAGTCATGTATCTTAGGGCTTTTGGATATCCCTTCTTTTTCAATACCTGAAAAGATCAACTGCGTACTTAACAGAGGATTTGAAATGGTTCCCAAATCTTGATTATGATTTTTCCAGTCTTTCTTTATAATCTGATTCATAACCTGTCCTCACTCAGAAACATTCCTTTTGTAGCTGACACATTGATGTCCAGGTGTTGAAGAATTGCACTGTGGTTGTAATCCTCTATTTGGAAGTGGGGGTTGTATAAGGAGAGGGCTAAGATTGTGTCAAATAACAACCATTATGCGAAGCCTTTTCAGGCTACTAGATCAATCCCTTCTTTTTCAATCCTTTTTCTACTGTTTGGATTGGCTTATATTACTTCTAAATTCAGAACCTTTTACCTTTGGATATCCCTTCCTTTTCAATGCCTGAAAAGATGAATCATGTCATACATGTTTTGCTTCATGGCGTTTGTTAACTATTAGGGAAGAGGTTATATGCTTGGAAACTTTTCTATTTTTCCTCTTATAAATTTGTATGTACCATTCTTATTTTTCCTCCTCTTATAAATCTGCACGTACCATAAACTCAGTCATGTATCTTAGGAACAGGGGAAAATTTCTCAAACTGTGTGTCTACTGTGTTTGAAAAACTGTTTGTTGATATTTTTGGGGCATTTAACATCAAATGTCTTGATTTTTGGATGGAAGAGAGTATGAATCTCCATGCAACATCTGCTTTACAATCAGGACTACCTTTGTCTAGGAGCTGCAACTGAGAATTGTCTGTTCTATCAAAGTCTTTGACGAATTTCATCTAGCTTCTTATATGCGAAAAAAACAGTGCCAACACGGAGAATGTGCTGCCCGGATTTAAATTTGTGTCATCACTTCTCCAAGCACTTAAACTTGCTGCTAGACCACATTATGACGCTCAACTTGTTTACAATTTTGCTAGGTTGCAGCATTGAGAATGTACTATGTGATTGATGAGTAAGGTTGATATTTGCGTCTTGCAGCAGGTTCACTCACAGTTAAAAGGGAATCTCATATATGTTTGTTCTATAACACTGTTAGCTTTTCTCACACTTATTTTTTTTTAGATTGGAGAATTTTTAGAAATTCCTTTGAGACATTGTTCAATAGTGGCAATTAATATGATTCTTTCTTTGTTGTGCCGACTTGGACACTGAGCAAACCAGCCAAAGACTGTTTCCTTTACCTCTTGATCACTCACTTCAGAAATATTCCTCTTGTAGTTGACACATTGATGTCTAGGTGTTGAAGAATTGCACTGTGGTTGTAATCCTCTATTTGGATGTGGGGGTTGTATAAGGAGAGGGCTGAGATTGTGTCAAATAACAACCATTATGTGAAGCCTTTTCAGGCTACTAGATCAATCCCTTCTTTTTCAATCCTTTTTCTACTGTTTGGATTGGCTTATATTACTTCTGAATTCAGAACCTTTTACCTTTGGATATCCCTTCTTTTCCAATGCCTGAAAAGATGAATCCTGTCACACATGTTTTGCTTCATGGCGTTTGTTAACTATTAGGGAAGAGGTTATATGCTTGGTAACTTTTCTATTTTTCCTCTTATAAATTTGTATGTACCATTCTTATTTTTCCTCCTCTTATAAATCTGCACGTACCATTCTTTGAAAATAGTAGTTGTCTTTTTACTAGCCTTTGCATTTTTTACGTACCATTCTTTGAAAATAGTAGTTGTCTTTTTAGTAGCCTATTTTGTTTCTTGTTGTAGGTACATGTTCTGTTTGATAAGATCTATAATATGTAATTTGAAATCCAGTACCTCATATTGTATTTCCAGAACACTATTGTTTGTTTATGAAACTCAGTCATGTATCTTAGGGCTTTTGGATATCCCTTCTTTTTCAATGCCTGAAAAGATCAACTGCATACATAACAAAGGATTTGAAATGGTTCCCAAATCTTGATTATGATTTTGCCAATATTTCTTTATAATCTGATTCATACCCTGTCCTCACTCAGAAACATTCCTTTTGTAGTTGACACATTGATGTCCAGGTGTTGAAGAATTGCACTGTGGTTGTAATCCTCTATTTGGATGTGGGGGTTGTATAAGAAGAGGGCTGAGATTGTGTCAAATAACAACCATTATGCGAAGCATTTTCAGGCTACTAGATCAATCCCTTCTTTTTCAATCATTTTTCTACTGTTTGGATTGGCCTATATTACTTCTGAATTCAGAACCTTTTACCTTTGGATATCCCTTCCTTTTCAATGCCTGAAAAGATGAATCCTGTCATACATGTTTTGCTTCATGGCGTTTGTTAACTATTAGGGAAGAGGTTATATGCTTGGCAACTTTTCTATTTTTCCTCTTATAAATTTGTATGTATCATTCTTATTTTTCCTCCTCTTATAAATCTGCACGTACAATAAACTCAGTCATGTATCTTAGGGCTTTCTTGCAATGCCCGAAACAAAATTAAATTCCAGAATAGATCCATAGAAAGAGGATTGAAAAAGGAGGTGTTTGACAAGTAACCCATGTCATTGGAACATTATTTCATTTTTCCTGTATACAATCTTGGAACACCTGCCTTATGCAGGTTACACAACTCAAATATGTAATTGTAACAAATATCTACCGAATTTTGAGCAAAATTGACCAAAACTTAGAAGAATCAGACTATAGGAACAAGGGAAAATTTCTCAAACTGTGTGCCTATGGTGTTTGAAAAACGGTCTGCGGATATTTTTTGGGTATTTAACATCAAATGTCCAAATTTTTGGACAGAAGAGAGTATGAATCTCCATGCAACATCTGCTTTACAATAAGGGCTAGCTTTGTTTAGGAGCTGCAACTGAGAATTATCTATTCTATCAAAGTCCTCGAGGACTTGCATCTGGCTTCTTATATGCGTAAACAACAATGCCAACACGGAGAATGTGCTGCCCAGATTTAAATTTGGGTCATCACTTCTCCAAGCGCTTAAACTTGGTTCTAGACCACATTCTGATGTTCAACTTGTTTGCAATTTTGCTAGGTTGCAGCATTGAGAATGTCCTATGTGATTGATGAGTAAGGTTGATATTTGCGTCTTGCAACAGTTTTACTCACAGTTAAAAGGGAATCTCATATATGTCTATTCTGTAACACTGTTAGCTTTTCTCACACTTATTTGTTTTTAGATTGGTGAATTCTTAGAAATTCCTTTGAGACATTGTTCAACAGTGGAGATTAATATTATTCTTTCTTTGTTGTGCCGACTTGGACACTGAGCAAACCAGCCAAAGACTGTTTCCTTTACCTCTTGATCACTCACTCATAAACATTCCTTTTGTAGTTGACACATTGATGTCCAGGTGTTGAAGAATTGCACTGTGGTTGTAATCCTCTATTTGGATGTGGGGGTTGTATAAGGAGAGGGCTGAGATTGTGTCAAAAAACAACCATTATGCGGAGCCTTTTCAGGCTAATAGATGAATCCCTTATTTTTCAATCCTTTTTCTACTGTTTGGATTGGCTTATATTACTTCTGAATTCAGAACCTTTTACCTTTGGATATCCCTTCTTTTTCAATGTCTGGACAGTGCCAACACGGAGAATGTGCTTCCAGGATTTAAATTTGGGTCATCACTTCTCCAAGCGCTTAAACTTGCTGCTAGACCACATTTTGACGTTCAACTTGTTTGCAATTTTGCTAGGTTGCAGCTTTGAGAATGTCCTATGTGATTGATGAGTAAGGTTGATATTTACGTCTTGTAGTAGTTTTACTCACAGTTAAAAGGGAATCTCATATATGTCTGTTCTATAACACTGTTAGATTTTTTCACACTTATTTGTTTTTAGATTGGTGAATTCTTAGAAATTCCTTTGAGACATTGTTCAACAGTGGCGATTAATATGATTCTTTCTTTGTTGTGCTGACTTGGACACTGAGCAAACCAGCCAAAGACTGTTTCCTTTAGATCACTCACTCAGAAACATTCCTTTTTTAGTTAACACATTGATGTCCAGGTGTTGAAGAATTGCACTGTGGTTGTAATCCTCTATTTGGATGTGCGGGTTGTATAAGGAGAGGGCTGAGATTGTGTCAAATAACAACCATTATGCGAAGCCTTTTTAGGCTACTAGATCAATCCCTTCTTTTTCAATCCTTTTTCTACTGTTTAGATTGGCTTATATTACTTCTGAATTCAGAACCTTTTACCTTTGGATATCACTTATTTTTCAATGCTTCAAAAGATGAATCATGTCATACATGTTTTGCTTCATGGTGTTTGTTAACAATTAGGGAAGAGGTTATATGCTTGGAAACTTTTCTATTTTCCCTCTTATAAATTTGTATGTACCATTCTTATTTTTCCTCCTCTTATAAATCTGCACGTACCATTCTTTGAAAATAGTAGTTGTCTTTTTACTAGCCTTTGCATTTTTTACATACCATTCTTCGAAAATAGTAGTTGTCTTTTTAGTAGCCTATTTTTTTTCTTGTTGTATGTACATGTTCTGTTTGATAAGATCTATAATATGTAATTTGAAATCCAGTACCTCATATTGTATTTCCAGAACACTACTGTTTGTTTATGAAACTCAGTCATGTATCGTAGGGCTTTTGGATATCCCTTCTTTTTCAATGCCTGAAAATATCAACTGCGTACTTAACAGAGGATTTGAAATGGTTCCCAAATATTGATTATGATTTTTCCAGTCTTTCTTTAAAATCTCATTCATACCCTGTCCTCACTCAGAAACATTCCTTTTGTAGTTGACACATTGATTCCAGGTGTTGAAGAATTTCACTGTGGTTGTAATCCTCTATTTGTATGTGGGGGTTGTATAAGGAGAGGGCTGAGATTGTGTCAAATAAAAACCATTATGCGAAGCTTTTTCAGGCTACTAGATCAATCCCTTCTTTTTCAATTTAGCTATTCTCACACTTATTTGTTTTTATATTGGAGAATTCTTAGAAATTCCTTTGAGACATTGTTCAACAGTGGAGATTAATATGATTCTTTCTTTGTTGTGCCGACTTGGACACTGAGCAAACCAGCCAAAGACTGTTTCCTTTACCTCTTGATCACTCACTCAGAAACATTCCTTTTGTAGTTGACACATTGATGTCCAGGTGTTGAAAAATTGCACTGTGGTTGTAATCCTCTATTTGGATGTGGGGGTTGTATAAGGAGAGGGCTGAGATTGTGTCAAATAACAACCATTATGCGAAGCCTTTTCAGGCTACTAGATGAATCCATTCTTTTTCAATCATTTTTCTACTGTTTGGATTGGCTTATATCTTTCTGAATTCATAACCTTTTACCTTTGGATATCCCTTCTTTTTCAATGCCTGAACAGTGCCAACACGGAGAATGTGATGCCCAGATTTAAATTTGGGTCATCACTTCTCCAAGCGCTTAAACTTGCTGCTAGACCACATTCTGACGTTCAACTTGTTTGCAATTTTGCTAGGTTGCAGCGTTGAGAATGTCCTATGTGATTGATGAGTAACATTGATATTTGCGTCTTGCAGCAGTTTTACTCATAGTTAAAAGGGAATCTCATATATGTTTGTTCTATAACACTGTTAGCTTTTCTCACACTTATTTGTTTTTAGATTGGTGAAATCTTAGAAATTCCTTTGAGACATTGTTCAATAGTGGCGATTAATATGATTCTTTCTTTGTTGTGCCGACTTGGACACTGAGCAAACCAGCCAAAGACTGTTTCCTTTACCTCTTGATCACTCACTCAGAAACATTCCTTTTGTAGTTGACACATTGATGTCCAGGTGTTGAAGAATTGCACTGTGGTTGTAATCCTCTATTTGGATGTGGGGGTTGTATAAGGAGAGGGCTTAGATTGTGTCAAATAACAACCATTATGTGAAGCCTTTTCAGGCTACTGGATCAATCCCTTCCTTTTCAATCATTTTTCTATTGTTTGGATTGGCTTATATTACTTCTGAATTTAGAACCTTTTACCTTTGGATTCCCTTCTTTTTCAATGCCTGAAAAGATGAATCTTGTCATACATGTTTTGCTTCATGGCGTTTGTTAACTATTAGGGAAGAGGTTATATGCTTGGAAACTTTTCTATTTTTCCTCTTATAAATTTGTATGTACCATTCTTATTTTTCCTCCTCTTATAAACTTGCACGTACCATTCTTTGAAAATAGTAGTTGTCTTTTTACTAGCCTTTGCATTTTTTACGTACCATTCTTTGAAAATAGTAGTTGTCTTTTTAGTAACCTATTTTGTTTCTTGTTGTAGGTACATGTTCTGTTTGATAAGATCTATAATATGTAATTTGAAATCCAGTACCTCATATTGTATTTCCAGAACACTACTATTTGTTTATGAAACTCAGTCATGTATCTTAGGGCTTTTGAATATCCCTTCTTTTTCAATGCTTGAAAAGATCAACTGCATACATAACAAAGGATTTGAAATGGTTCCCAAATCTTGATTATGATTTTGCCAGTCTTTCTTTATAATCTGATTCATACCCTGTCCTCACTCAGAAACTTCCTTTTGTAGTTGACACATTGATGTCCAGGTGTTGAAGAATTGCACTGTGGTTGTAATCCTCTATTTGGATGTGGGGGTTGTATAAGGAGAGGGCTGAGATTGTGTCAAATAACAACCATTATGTGAAGCCTTTTCAGGCTACTAGATGAATCCCTTCTTTTTCAATCCTTTTTCTACTATTTGGATTGGCTTATATTACTTCTGAATTCATAACCTTTTACCTTTGGATATCCCTTCTTTTTCAATGCCTGAACAGTGCCAACACGGAGAATTTGCTGCACGGATTTAAATTTGGGTCATCACTTCTCCAAGCGCTTAAACTTACTGCTAGACCACATTCTGACGTTCAGCTTCTTTGCAATTTTGCTAGGTTGTAGCATTGAGAATGTCCTATGTGATTGATGAGTAAGGTTGATATTTGCGTCTTATAGCAGTTTTACTCACAATTAAAAGGGAATCTCATATATGTCTGTTCTATAACACTATTAGATTTTCTCACACTTATTTGCTTTTGGATTGGTGAATTCTTAGAAATTCCTTTGAGACATTCTTCAACGGTGGTGATTAATATGATTCTTTCTTTGTTGTGCTGATTTGGACACTGAGCAAACCAGCCAAAGACTGTTTCCTTTAAAAGACTCCCTGTAGACAAAGTTCCATGGAGATTTTCTGGTTGTATAAGTGCATTATAATTTTTGACTCCATGCCCAATGGTGAAGGCTACTGGTCTATAGATTCTCAACACCTTGCCATCAAGACATTGTCCTCAGTTGAAGCCAATGTTGTCACTCACTGCAATTATTATTATTTTTATTATATTATTATTTATTTATTATTAATTTATTATTATTAATATTTATATATTATATATTATATATATATATATATATATATATTATTATATTATTATAATATATATATCCTTCTGTGCCACCGATGAGTGAAGATGGACTACAGCAGCAAGAGAAAAAACAGTTAGGCAGCCCGGAGCAGGGAGATGTTCATTACAACAATCTCCCAAGCCACATAGGCCCTCAAAGCTAGATCATACCCCCTCCAATAGATAGTGCTTAGAATTAGATTTCCATCGATATATGGAAATCCTCAAATGGACTCCATAATCAAAAGTTAGAGAAAATTGAAGTTACCCTTGAAAAACCATAAGACAAGGAAAAAATGTCTAAGGCTAAAATCCAGGGTCCCGACATATCGGCGATCTCGCAAATCGACGATCCTGGCATATCGAAAGTCTCAGCATATGGGTGGTCCCATATATCGAAGGTCCAAGGCATCAGAGCATCAAGACACCGACACATCACAATTGACGATTGAACAAGTGACAATCTTTTAAAGTTGCGATATCGCATAAACTTCTGATTGTGATTAAAATCATCGAGGTTTGTTCCTTTAGTGTTAAAGCGTCGAGGAGCCTCACAAAACCATAGCAGGACCAGGCCTTTTCTTTCTCCTCCAACGGGACACATGGAAACGTAAGATTGGCTCCGATACATGACACATGGCGACACATGATTGGTTCTAATAAGAGATACGGGTTAGCTAACATCATCATGACGTGGAAGTACAATAGAAACGTGGCATGCATATTCAACATTTTGAGGGTCATAAGGGGCCAAAACAGGGCGAGATGTGTCACCACTCACAAGGTGATACGTGTTAGAGGATGATGTCACATCAGTGATTGATGGTCGGAGGATGAGCATTGTCGCAACTCCATAGTAAAACCTCTGATTGTGATCAACCAATAAAGGGGCTCCAATACAGGCATTGTCTTGTTGTCACATAAAGAGCCAAAGAACCAAGGTCTAAGCGCAGAAGGTGATTAGCAATCGGTGATCGACGAAACCTAATATCACATCACTTCAAGTTAAATCCATGATTTTGAAAATGTTGATTGAGGAGATACGGTATGTGGGCTAGCACATGGTCAAGAAGGACTTCATGAACCAGGGGTGGAGAATAGTTTACAAAGTAATGATAGCCTCGACAAGAGTCTAAAGGCCTTACCACCTTAAGGCTAAGCTCCTAGTCATATGATGATAATTGCAATAAGGGTCTAAACCAAAGGGGGGCAAAGGGACATCAGATCTCACTATTTTGTAATATTTTGAGACTAAAAGTCCCGACGCAGTGATGTTCTGATAGTATGGTATAGATATTTGAAGGCGTATGGGTTGGAAGTTGAGGCATTGAATGAAGGCATGGAGTAGTGGGAAATTGATATGGGTTGATCCTCTGGAAGCCTCTGTAACAAGAAACCCAGTACAATAATATCCACAATATTGAATTTGACTGCTTCGCTTGCATGACTTCGGGGAGTAAATGAATCTATGGGACTCAAAAAGACTTAATGGATTAGCATGGAGCTCTACTTAGTCATACTATGAAGGACTGCAATGACAATCTATGCTTTTGCTTTGCGACAAGCAAACACAGTTGATCGCTACCAACTCCAGAGAGTGGTGAAGTTAGGCAGTTAAGGCGAAAGCGACAGGAATTGACCGAGCAACAGGATAAGCACACAAAGGAAAAGACGTGGCCTCATTAGGGGAAATATGAGAAATGGCATAGGGATACTTCCTCCATTGTCTTTATGTTTTCATTTTCTATTATTATGTAATTTCTTTGTATTTTCAAGAAAGGTATCAAATCCTTTGCAATCATTTTGGGCTGTAGAGCTATCACATGCCAAGACAGTTAGTCAATTGGAAAACTAACCCTTGGCTGAGATATTTTGTAACTATAGATTCAAAGCTCCCCATCTCCTTATAAATAGGGGGAATAAACTCTTAATAGAGGTTCCAAAATTTTGCACCTGAGGGGTCCAAATTTTGTGATTCCACTTTTGGTTCTATCTACCTGTTCAGGAGGGAATTGAGCTATGTATTGCTAAATGTAAATGGACTGGTGAATTCGACTCACTTTGATGGATGAATGAAACTCTTTGGTGATTCCAATTAGAGCAATGTGCAGTATGTTTCCCTTTGTTTATCACTTCATGTATGTTTCCCCCCCCTGAAATATTGTAATGAAGCTATCAGTTTCACTCTTATTCATGGTTTTATATTTTGCTGGTAAGTAGTAACAATACCTGTGGTAATTACAGATTTAATTGTGTTATGCAATAACCTATAGTAATCGTATGAGAACATATTTACTTATGATAATTAGTAACAAATTTATTGTTGGTGTGTAGATCTTGGGACCTTAATTAGCACTCCATTGTCCACCTCTTCAGTCTTCCATACTTCAACCAGAATATTGCTGCTTAGAATTCTGTATTATTCCCAACCCTATGCATAAGATTCCTTCCTTTATCTCCTCCTCTTCATTTTACTACAACTTCAATATTAAACAGCCTGTTGTTGCGTGTCGGCCACCAGAACCAAGCATTTCTCTTTGAGGTTGGCTTGATTTACCCCATGAGCATTTGGATCCATGTATTGGCTTGATTTTACCTTATTGAAAGCCTATTAAACCAAGCCCCCTTTATTATCTTTTCAAACTATGTGGCAATTGGAGTGCAATAGAAATCCCCTTAGATAATATTCCAAAGCACTCCTCTCTTTAAGATGTCTTAGGCACTGGTCTACAATCAACCCAAAGGCTGTCTCTAGGAATCTTTCGATATCTCCTGAAGCACTTTTGCTACAGGTGCTAGAAAAAGCGACAACACATAGTTTCCTTATGAGGTAAAAAATCATCAATGTATGAAAAAATCGATAATGTCACCTCATAAATGCAACATTATCCTTTTATGCTTAAATATGCAAGTCACCATTCTCTAATTTCTGAAATTTAAGACATACAAGAGGTTGAAAAGTTGCAATGGAAGACAATTTCCTTCTATTGGAGAAATTCAACCATAAATGACCCAAAACAATGAAATTTTGCCTCTATACAATAATGTCTCACTTCTCCTCAATATTATCCTACTCTTTGATACACATCACTTCAATTCAACCCAAATATTAGAAAATGATGCAAAGATATATGGAAATGATCATTGATAATGTGGCAGTGAATGAATCAAGAGAGTCTTAATTCTTTATGCCATTGTTGTGTTAGAATCATGCAACCTTGTTTATGAAAACTTAATATTTATTCATTATTTTGTCTATTTGGTCTAGTATGGGACATGCTAATATGGCCAGCATGCCCCATAATTTAGGTTGACTACCTTATTTCATGTTTGAGTGGCATTTCCATTTATAAGAGAGGTGCTTAAATTTTTGCCTAACTTTCTTCTGCTCATAATTTAATTTATATATTATCCTAGATGCCTAAGTAAAACAATAAAAAACTATACATCAAATTAATTGCCTTTCATTTTTTCTCTTTGACATCAAAATTGTTTAGCTATGTTGACATGGTCAAGGGCGGGTTTACTGCAGGTGGTTTACAGTGGCACACATATTAGCATGTGGCCATCTATTTAAGTGGTTTCTTATCTCCATTTTAACATGTGTGGCTTATTGTCTCTATTGTAAAGTGCATTGAATGGCCATATTGGCCAAGGATAATAAATATATCTACTAGAAGTTGATTTTATTTATTAAATGATTTCCAAAGTAAATCTTGGCTTTTATATGTGCTTGTTATTTCTGCTATTTTCTCTTGTGAATTTAATAGGGTATCAAACCCCAAGTAGATCTAGACTCTCTCAAGAGAATGGTTTGACAATGGGATCCATGGAGAAAGTGTATGGAATTCATTAGGTTAAAATTTAATGGATAAATCATGGCGATTTCCCAGTAGGCTGGAATGACGAATGAAAGAGGCAACACATTTTCAGTTTTTTTGTTGTTGTGGGGTCCATCCTATAGGTTGGAAATGAGAAAGTATTTTTTGGAGAACTTCCCACAGTATGATGACGAAATTTCAGTGGTTGAAGCAGCATTAGCAGAAGCACACCGAGGCTAGGTGGAATTACGTGAAAATATTGCACATGAATACCTTGATTCAAGGATTCATCTATTACTGTTGGGACTTGACTTTAGGTGATACAAGTAAGGGGGATATTATAACAATCCTAGATTCTCAGATAAACTTAAAGTTGAGATTCTTAGGTTAACCTTACTTCAATCAAGTGTCAATTTACTGTAAGTGGTTTACGGTGGCAAATGTTATTCATGTGAAGGAGGCCTATTTAACTAACATATTGTTTCCATTGTAAATAGCCTCAAGTGACTGGTGTTTATTGGATTTTACAAGGGTAATTAATATATATTTATGTGGTTTCCACCGATATGCATTTCCACTTTAGATCAAGTCTTCAATATATGGCCCATCGGTGCATACTTGTCTTTATCTCTCTCCTGCAAATGTACAATTTAATAAAAACTAGAGAGGTAACAATAGCCATCATCCTAATGAGTGTATTGAACCTAATGTTGAGATTTGTGTATATCTTCTTATAGAAGAGTGGATAGGCTTGTGCCATAGTACAAGCCAACATTTTACTGTGCCATGCATGTAAGTTTTCCAAAACATATCATAATTAGAAACATATAAACAAATAGAATAAAATAACTATATACTTTTTTTGCATTGAAAAAAATATAATCTTCACCAACAATTGTCAATATATGACAACAATTCATGCCTCAATCTCATTTTGTATAAGTTGAATCACTTCAAGAACCAAAGACAATACCTAATCATTGATTTTGAACATTATTTTTTATGTGATGTATACAAAATTAACAAGTGACATATTGTCCTAGTGAAAACAATGACATGACATGTTAGTTTGACTCATGGGACTTGACATATTAATAAAACAATTACATGGCCTTGAATCCTAATTGTTGATGCAATCTATTGACTAGTATTCTAATCTCAGTGAACCTACAATATCCTACAACTTGTTAACACCTCAGTTCTATCTTATACCTACACTCATTATTGCAATATAAAAATGTTACAAACAACCCCTTGGTTGACATAGTGAGCATGCTATGATAAGATGTTTGAATTTTACACTTTATGACATTGATACATTATTATTGACTTGATAATTTGACTTATTGTACAAGGACCTTGATATATTAAACTTGACATAGAAACAATGACTCGAAGATAACCACTAACTTAACATAGTGACCTTATGAGTTGTAAAAGTAGTTTCTGAGTATGGATATACACACATGAAAATGTCTTGGAAAATGGTACATCGACATGGTCTTGTGTTAATGTGACAACCATAATGCATGAAGCAATAACAACTTTGGACTATGTTGTAATATAGAATATTGAGCTATGCAAATATGAATTGATAGACCTAAAATTGATGCCTTACCATGACAAGTACTATGATGAGCTACTTTCTTTTCCTTAACTCATTTGAGTATGACATTGATAGTGACAATGTTGACAAGTATTGTAATGGGACAACAAGTGAAATAGTCCCACTTTGTAAAATATGTGAGTTGAATACCTCCACCTTGGGAATAATGGGAGTAAAGGAATGGAGTCCTTATTTCATAGTTATGATATAGGACATGCATTAGTGGTTTGTAATAATTACTCCCCAACACTAATCCTTACAAATTCTACTTAAACTAGTACAAATGTAAGTGGAATTGTTGATATTAATTCACTTAAAAATTACCCACTTTTGGAGTGAAAATTAATTATTATTTAATTTGGTAATTAGGAAGAATATTCATTTGGAAATATCCAAAAAGGTGACACATAGGGATTTTGAGTAAAACTTTGTTAAAAAATTACATTGAAAAAAAGGAAAGGATACCACATAGGTGGTTAATAATGACTAATTTTAGGAAATTAGAAACTATTTTTTTGTGAGGGGTTAGATTGCTATACTTATATATTTTACATATAGATGAGACCTCCATGGGATTTTTTTTGGATGGGGAAATAACATTATATAAAAATACTGTTGAAATTCTGTTAAAGCATAATGAAGTTTGAGTCACTATGTTAGTTAGCTCTAGAAGGAGGTTGAGTAATTAAAAAATAAATGCCTTTGTCAAAGGATGAGAAGTACAGTAGGTGAGAAAAATCATCTACTAAAACATATTCTATTGTTGGTTTTATTCTAGTTCTTTGTTGATCTTGCATAACTTAGTGTTCTTAAGGGAAAGTTTTTTTCCTTGAGTGTGGTCAGCCAAGACATCAATTCAGCCCCACAAGAGGCACTTGAATCCCACCAAAATAATA
Organism: Pinus taeda; assembly: GCA_000404065.3. Taxonomy (NCBI): domain Eukaryota; kingdom Viridiplantae; phylum Streptophyta; class Pinopsida; order Pinales; family Pinaceae; genus Pinus; species Pinus taeda. The sequence continues at coordinate 61,060 of APFE030896887.1, read as the reverse complement.
TATAAAGGAGAAGTATTGGATCTCATTTGAGTCACACAAGTAATTTTGTCTCTTCAAGAAGTCTGAGGCAAATTCAAAGTGAGAAAGAGGTGAAAAATAGTGAGGAAAACAAAAAGGTCTATTGTTCTGGCTTGTGCATCAATTCTTTGTTTGGAAAGCCCACATGTATGGGAACAAAGTTATCTCTATTCATATTTCACGCTAGAGACGAACAACAAACCGATTTATACAGAGAAGCATTGTTGTTTGGGTGGCTAGCCTATCACTTGATGAGTTGTCTTGATCAATGGTCTTGGAAGTATTCCTTGAGTTTCTATAAGAAGAGAATTTTTTGGGTTTTTCCCTTGTGGAGGGGTTTCGACCTAGCCTAGAGCCTATTTTTGGTGTTCTTATTTTCATTATGATATTATTTATTGGCAGTCTTGATGATGAAAAAAAATAATAATGATGATGATTAACTAACATTATATCACAACAATTGTCAATATAACAAGAGAAAACATTATAAAATAAACCCTAATTATGTTTGCCCTAGTTTTTCTCAAAATCTATGGTCTTGGAAGATTTGTAATGTAGAAATAAAAAAACTGCTTGAAATCAAATGCAACACAAAGCTAAATCATGCACCTAGTAGCCAAGCACTTGATGGGCTAAAGTTGAGCAGCACTTTGATGATTTTTTTTGTGTATATGACTCCAACCCTAGTTAATCATTCAAATCTAGAGATGTGAATGAAATTACCTGCAAAACAAAGGAAGGAGGAGAAGTTAGCTGCGATAAATAATTAATAAAAGAAAAGAAAAATATACAAGTGCCTTATGCACAATTAATAGAGTAAGATTTTATCCTACTACCTTGCATGAAAAATTATAGTCTATGGTCTTTCACTCAAATACAAACACAATTTTCAAAGAAAGACAAATAATACATGATTTTTTTTCAATTTAAAAGTTTGTTATTTCTTATAAAATTATGTAACTCCCACTCAGCCAAGACATACAACCAAAATATATAACAAATTTTGTTGTTGAAAGAGTAACTTCGGCGTAAATCACATGTAGACAGACATTTGTCGATGCGTTTAGAACCAACTCAAATTTATATTTTAAAAACATTTTAATATTATTAATATTTAAAAATTAGATTAATTATTTTTTAATAATATATATTATTAATAATTGGTTTCAATATATCCGCAGCTCAATTTATAATTTTAAAACATTTTAATATTATTTATGGTTTTAAAAAATTATTATTATTATTAAATAATAATATTATTATAATAATTATAATTCAATGGAAATAAGTAAAATTAAGGTCCCAATAAATAAATAAGTGAAAAGTATTTAAAAGTAAATTACTTATTTATTAAAATAATAACATTAGGTTGTTAATATAAAATAATTATTCTTATTTATTATTTCCTTTTATGGAAATAATTTCAATTACGTGAATATATACCTAAATGAACTAAACTAATGGTTAATTATATACACTAATACCAAATTTTAAATCAATATATAATCTT
>APFE030896887.1:31215-56562 GCA_000404065.3 Pinus taeda | reverse complement strand
AATTGTATAAAAATTTTGATATTTATATATAATATTAATAATAAGTAAATAATTTAAAATAACTTTATAAACAATATCTTACCTTTTTACAACTAACCAATAAAGATTATTAATCTTACTTTTACCTTAACAAACTATATATATTTAATAAATGAATACATGACTGTTTTTTACTTACCATTAAAATTATTTTTATCCTAACAACCTTATTTTAATTAAGATTATATATTGATTTAAAATTTGGTATTAGTGTATATAATTAACCATTAGTTTGTTTCATTTATGTATATATTCACCTAATTGAAATTATTTCCATAAAAGAATAATTATTTTATATTAACAACCTAATGTTATTATTTTGATAAATAAGTATTTATTTTTAAATACTTTTCACTTATTTACTTATTTGGACCTAATTTTACTTATTTCCATGAATATAATTATTATTAATAATGTTATTATTAAAAATTAATAATAATTTTTAAATAATAATAATATTAAAATGTTTTTAAAATATAAATTTGACCTGGGTCCTATAGTCGAATTTAGCAATTGGAATCTCTGCTCAGACTATTTAACAGGTTTAGCTGGATCTGTTTCTTCAACTTGTCCTGACGATGAACCACACTAGTTGGTTCGAAACGCGTCATGTGATTTACACCGAAGTTACTCTTTCAACTATTATGGATCACAGAAGCCTCAATTCAACTAAATTTTGTTGTCTCACCTAAATCCTTACCATTTTGAGTTGTCTGCTTTAGATAGTTGTTCCACTTCACCATCCAAATTGAAACTACTTGTCCTACACATATTCATGAGACCAATGAGGCAAACTTAGATTAAATTTGACCAAATATTAAATTTAATTGCATGAATAAATAATAATTAAAAGGAATTGGTGCATGAATATCTAAATGAGCTCCTCCTCGTTTCAAGAATAAGTTTTTGGAGTAGTTTAATCTTGGAGCAAATCTCCCTCCACATGACAAAGTAGCAGCGAAGTCAACATTGGCTTTGTTGTTGCTATGTTGGATTGAGGATGTTTTTCCCCAAGATTATCCAAATCCTAATTTATTCTCTACTGAATAGGGACAACCACATGAAGGTGGAAGCTCTCATGGCCCCTTCTCCCTCTTACATCACTCTCAATTCCCAAGTACCCAATCTATCTGCTATATGGGAAATAGTTGAAAGTAAGACATTAAGATACATAAAAAATAGAAAACATTCATTCATTCATTTTTAAATCCACAAAATATTTCATCTCAATAAATTTATTCATAAAAAATATGTTTACATAATATGAAACAAGGTCATGTACATAAATATACATCTAACAGTTATTCATTAACATATAACATTCATTCATTCATTAATTCATAGACACCAAATAATTCATCTAATTTTTATTTTTATTTTTATTTTTTATTTTTTATTTATTTATTTTATTTATTTATTTTTTTTAATCATTAAAAATATGTTTTCATAATATGGTACATGATGTTTCTAATGATATAACTAGTACAATCATTTCTTTTTCTTTTTCTTTATTTTTGATGGCCTAATTGTGTACTCATGACGTTGTCGAGGCTGCGACAAGAGTGTTGGATCATCAGGGGCAACAAGAAAGAAATGTTAAATTAATATTTTTTGTTATTATTCATTAATAAAAATAACATTAGAGTTTTCTTTACCTCGTGCACTAGTCGACATTGTTGGAATGGATGCTATATTTTCTACTATATTTATTGTAACTAATCTATATATTGGTTGCATTTTCTAATCTATATTAGTCTAACAAAATTCTAACATATATTACTTGTCAATGCACAACAATTTGTGATTCTAATGACAATTTAAGTACATATGAGTGTAATGCCCATGATGGGATGTATGAATTTTCCTCCACACATTGCCCATCAATGATTATAACCTTTAATGGGCTAGCATTGGTATGTCATCATCATCTCAAAATCACTCTACTTATCAAAATTTACCATATCTGTCATCATCACTCCACACTGCCTCATAAATGACCCCTTCTACAGATTATATGCATGAATTTCTGGCAGACCATCCCCCTATACCCAACCTATGATTGATGGTGAGAAAAAGTGAAAAAAGTACAACTTATAAGTAGGGGATATTATCAAAAAAGATATGCCAATTGTCCTTTATTCACTTATTGTCACAATAAATCATAGGATACGTAGAGGGGATGACCTTCCATAAATTCATGCATATAATCTATAGAAAGGGTCATCCATGAGATAATGTGAAATGATGATGACAAAAATTGTAAATTTTCATATGTCGAGTCATTTTGAGATGATGAGATATACTAGTTCTAGCCCATTTAAGGTTATAATAATTGACAAACAATTTGGGAAGGACAATTCATATGTCCCATCATGGACATTACACACATATGTACTTAAATTGGCATCATAATCACAAACTGTTGTGATTGGATATTAAAGCAGGAGTAGCTAGCACCTAAATTGGGAGTGTGGTAGTGTATGGTGGAGTGGGATAGGAATACAAAGTAGTAGATGGTTGACTTATCATGGGAAAAAATTGTTTAAAGTCTTAGTTCAACACAAGAATCTGATTATAAGTTCTTGATGTTCGTAACAAAGCTAATTGACTTATACCACAAATTTATCAAATATATGATATTCTATACCCTCCTTGTATTTAAGGTTAGTGAATAGGGGTTATCAAGCCCAAGTGGGATAGCATATCCTTAGTGTATAGCGTAACCCTACATGTCTCTCTATCTATATGGATTAAAGTGATGATATACCGGCCTATTTGTGCTAGCCAAGATGGACCAGTTATGAATATGTGATGATTGTATTGGGATATAAATCTATGAACAACCCATCACATTGATCTGTAAGAAAAGCCTTGGAAGAATATAAATCTCAAGAAAGTGTTAAAGTTTAACGAGAAAGCAAGTTAATATTTAAACTAAATCTTTTCCTTAGATTTATAAACCTGGTATCAGAGCCATGTTTTGAAGTGAAGGCATAAAATAATCTCAACTTGGCACCATCTCATCTCAAGAAGAGAAAATTCCTTATTCTGAATTTATGAAGGCAAGAAGAACAAAAAAATGGGCATAATTACTATCCCTAATTGTAGAGATAAGCTCAATACTATACACAGAAAGGAGCAATGAGTTTTGGAGTGATATAAGCACTTTTCTTGATGACCAAATAGCTAGAATACCTTCTCTCCCTGGATCGAACCTATTAAAGAAGAAAGTGAAGTTTTTGGCTCATTCTACTAGCCCTCTTCTTTGTGACATAACCTCAGATTTACTCAAGAATATCTAGAGCTTAGGGACTCTGATCTTGACAGACCGAAAGGTTATTTGATGAGCTCAATAAATTCCAAGCATCTTAACAAAGTAAGCAAAGGTATGAAGTAATTTTATAAGATGTGAAGTCTTCAAAATTCATCTATCAAGCCTTCATTCTAGACAAGTTTTGAGTGATCATAGTCTCAAGTTGAAATGCATGTGCATGAGTCTCATTTGGAAGCCCTAAAAGGTTTTCCATTGTCACCTTTTCAAAGGGAGCTGAAAGCACTATTGAAAGAGGGTACACCTGTGCATAAAAGAGATCCAATATTAATGGTATTGATGACTTCATTCTGAGCTTAAGTCTTGTTGAAATAATTCTAAAAACCATGCTCTACACCTATGCATCAATACATCAAAATTATGAGCATGTAAAGAGACATATATAAATTATTTGTTGAAAATAGCAACAAACAATGTTAAAAATAGAATCCAGAAATTCCAATTTAATTTGTCCTTGAATTAAATTGTGAATTAAAATTGTAATTATTTTCTCGTAGCAACTTGTAATAGTTAACTAAGTTAAGTTGACTTAGTTAAATTATGAATTTTGAGTTGGAAGTCTATCTGAAGTCTTGTAAGTGTGATCCCTAAGTTTTAGGGGTCCAAGATGAGTTTATTTATGAGTTGTAATTAGATAACTCAGTTTACTGAGTTATAGACAATTAAACTAGTTCTAATTGTTTGTGGAACTAATAGAGAATTAGTAGTGAGTTGGTGCACTAGTGAATCCTCAGGTGCTAGTCCAGCTAACTGAAGATTCCCTCATGAGAAACTCATGCATGTCAGTTCTAAGAAAGACCTATTTGAGACTAGAGTGCAGTGATGGTATACTATCAGTTGTATAATTTTCCGAGTTGTACAGATCATACATGCAATCAGACAAGGACCTAAATTTTGGATTGCATAGTTATGAATGAGGAATTTCCCTTTAAATACAGGCTAATTCTCTTAGGAATTATGCAAAGAATTAGAATCTTGGAGGCTTGGAAATTTGGCTAAGTATTGTCCAAAGGAAGTCATCAGGTGGAGGATAGGAACTACTTATGTAGGTTAAGCTCAAGGTTGAGTAGAGCATATCGTATTCATCCAAATTCTTTGACCAAGGGCACAAGGAAAGAGGGGCTTGGAGAGTAGCATAAGAGGCTAAGGTTTGGCTTGAGCTTGCTTGTGAGTTGGGATATTGATCATACTGAGTGCCGGGATTGTTCTTGTGAGAACAAGCACTGTATTATCATCTTGGATTTTTTATTAATGCAATACAGATAGTGAGGTTTTGAGCTGTGGATTTCCCTAGATATTTAGTGTTATATGCCATTGATTTGTCTTCCTCTTCTTATTATTACTTTCATCGATCTCTATTGGCTTCCTATGGTTGAAAGTAGAAGTAGATTCTTGTCTTTTGCTTTAGTACATTGCACGAGCTTGTGAATCTACAGGAAATTCTACATGGTATAGGAGCTAGATTTTTTTGGGCCGCGAGTTTGCAAATCATATATAATTTTTTTTGTGAAAAAATTTCAGAAACCAATAGAACATATGGATTCCTTGCAAAATAATACCCAAATTAAAAAAACAAATCAGCTGAATCAAAGTTCAGATGAGGGAGATATTGCTGATTTAAAATCGACTATTTTTCCAGAAAATTTCATGACGATGGGACAAATGAAACAAATTGGTGTGCTAGCCAAGAACCTATATGCACTTGAGGTACAAGATGCATGCAAAGCATTGATGAGCAAGGAAAATGTTAGAGACTTGGTGGTTGAGAGGGAGAGTAAATTACCTCTCAACATGCAGCCCCAGAAGAAGCAGTCTCAGAAAATTGTGGAGCAGGCACAATTGGAGACGCTGAGAGGAGATTGAGTGGAGGCATCCACTCATGCAGAGACCTCCAGTAGGGGGGAATTTCGAGCTAGGAGGGTAGAGGGATCACATGCATCCATACCTCTAGGTGCGAGGTGGGGCAATGTGAAGTGATAGTCCCAAGAGGGATGAAATTGGGCAGGGTCCATTGAGAGGTTTTATCTCATGGATCGTATCTTGCTATGAGAGCCCAGAGTACATAGTTGCAAGAGGAATCAGTGGGATTGATGCAGTCATAGATCAGAGTGACAAAGGCTAGAGCAGCGAGATACTGAAGAGCGTAGAGAAGGGTTGACAACAGTGCAGAAAGACAGAGTCAATAGAATTGTGGAATTTTCAGTCAATATAGGCAATAACAGTTAGAGACATTGATGGCAAATGAATCATACTCATTTAGGTTGGATGTTTTTTGTTTTGTTTCTAGAGTTGTTGGAGCAACAACACTAGGGAGAAGTGTTGCATGCATAACATTCCAAAGGTTCATAATCGAGATCAAGTTGAATTCCTTCCTTGTTGAGAGGGAGTGTTGAAAATAACAACAAGAAATGTTAAAAATAAAATCCATAAATTCCAATTTAATTTGTCCTTGAATTATGTTGTGAATTAAAATTGTAATTCTTTTCTCATAGCAACTTGTAATGGTTAACTAAATTAAGTTGACTTAGTTAACTAAGGAATTTCAAGTTGGAAGTCTATCCGTAGTCATGTAAGTGTGATCCCTAAGTTTTAGGGGTCCAAGATGATTTTATTTATGAGTTGTAATTAGGTAACTCAGTTTACTAAGTTATAGACAGTTAAACTAGTTCTAACTGTTTGTGGAACTAGTAGAGGATTAATAGTGAGTTGGTGCATTGGTGCATCCTTAGGTGTTACTCCAGCTAACTGAAGATTCCCTCAGGATAAACTCATGCATGTGAGTTCTAAGAAAGACCCAATTTAGATTAGAGTGCAGGGATGGTGTACTCTCAGTTGTATGATTTTCCAATTTGTACAAATCATGCATGCAATCAAAGAAGGACCTAAATTTTGGATTGCGCAGTTATGGATGAGGATTTTCCCTTTAAATATAGGCTAATTCTCTCAGGAGTTGTGCAAAGAATTAGAAGTTTGGAGTCTTGGAAATTTGGCTAAGTATTGGCCAAAGGAAGTCATCAGGCAGAGGATAGGAAATACTTGTGCAGGTTAAGCTCAACGTTGAGCATATCATATTATATTCATCCAAATTCTTTGACCAAGGGCACAAGGAAATAGGGGCTTGGAGAGTAGCAAAATAGGCTAAGGTTTGGATTGAGCTTGCTTGTGAGTTGGGAGATTGATTATATTGAGTGTTGGGATTGTTCTTGTGAGAACAAGCATTGTATTATCATCTTGGATTTCTGATTAATGCAATACAGATAGTGGGGTTTTGAGTTGTAGCTTTCCCTGGATATTTATTGTGTTATGTGCCATTGATTTGTCTTCATCTTGTTATTATTGTTTTCATCGATCTCTATTGGATTCCATTGGTTGAAAGTAGAAGTAGATTCTTTCCTTTTTTCTTTAGTACATTGCATGAACTCATGAATCTACATGAAATTCTACATTATTCATTAACATATAACATTCATTCATTCATTCATTAATCATAGACACAAAATACTTCATCTCAAAAATTTGTATCATCAAAATATGTTTTCATAATATGGTACGTGATGTTTTTAATGATATAAATAGTAAAATAATTTCTTTTTCTTTATTTTTGATGGTCTGGTAGTGTACTCATTACATTGTTGAGGCTATCACAAGAGGGGTGCATCATCAACTGTAACAAGAAAGAAATGCTAAATTGATATATTTTTATTATTATTCATTAATAAAAACAACATTAGAGTTTTCTTTACCTCGTGCACTAGTTGACATTGTTGGAATGACCGCCTCATGCTCCTTTTCTGGCTTCCCTGTGGTGTCTATATGTTGTGGTGTGATATCTGCCAAAAAATACTATATAAGAAAGAAAATGATTTTTTGATTAGACAATGTAAAGGTTAAAAAAAACATTCATAATTGAACTTATGACATAAAAAAATCACTTTAAAATATGGTTATTACCTGATATCTCTAAAGATGTTGGTTGAACATGTTGATTCTATCTTTAATATCAGGACTTTTATTTCTAATGTGAACCAAACAAGCAATTTTCTCGTTTGTTCTAACCACAACATTATTGAATGTTACAATTGGGTCAAGATACATGTACAACTCATCATCATAAAAGAAATGATGATCATTAAGCACTTCCTCAACAACATATGTGGGATGCTCTAAGGATGGTGCCTTCCCCTTATCACCCTGTTTATCAAATACGTGTAATTTGAAATTTTGTTCCACCATCCTCAACTATAAACATTCAAAGATTTGAATTTGATGAAACATTTTAGATCAATAAAAAATTCAGATTTAATGAGTTAGCTCAATTGGATTGGGTATCATTTGGCTAAGAACCATCATGAGGTGACTAAACAAATTTGGGCTATACTATTTTTGTTAATTGAATTGACTTGGATTAGTTCTTTATTAGGAGGCCTAGTTAGTAATAATAAGTGAGTAAATGGTATGTTTCAATGATAAGCATGCATTTCGTTGATCATGATCTTTTCAAATGGATAATTGAATTAATTATCATATGAGTTGAAACCATTATGTAATTGAAAGGGGCACATGATGATGAACAATTTAATCACTAAAACTTAGAGGATTAAACCCTTAACTATTCATTTTGAAGGTTGATTGAAGGGACTAGTTCAGGGAGAAGAAAATAAAGGTATTAATCAAGGAAAGGAAGGCATCAACTCTTTTATTAACAAGAACATTAGAAGTATTGTAACACAATATTATGGATGGAAAATCCTAATGGTCATGTATATTGCACTACAATAATCCATTAGTAGACAAAATCATATTTGGAGTTACTCAAATCCTTTACTAGGAAAATGTTTATAAGTGTTGAAAAATGTGCAACAAGAAATGTTAAATTTAGAATGTGCTAAAAATAGACCTGCAAAAAATAACATGTCCAAAAATAGTAGTTTGGCTAGTGAAGTCATTGGCCACATTGGGTGAGAGGTGAAACTTCTAAAAATAGCATTTCTGGGTCCCTTCCTATTTATAGCAGTCCCTAGTGTATCTATAGGAAGTAAAATTAATTTTGGTCTTAACAGCAGTTGGAAATATTAATTAATTAATTTAGTTGAGTTAATTAGTTAAGGAAATTCGAATTTGAAGTCTTTGTGAGCATGCACATCAGTTGTCCCATTGATTGAGGAATTTATCCTTAATTTCCTCCACTGATTGAGGGAATAAGTATGAGTTCTATAATGAGAGAATTAGTTGACTTAGTTCTAACTAGTCAAGTCCAGTTAGATTATTTTAACAAGTTGTTAAAATAATAAAATATAGTTTGTTAATGCTTGCATGCATGTGACAACTATTATTTTAGATAACTGCGAATTCACTCATGGATAACTGTTGCATGTCAGTTCTGTCAGAGACCCAGTTGAGATCAGATGTGGGACAGTGTATTATCAGATGCTTGGATATTTCTAGTAAGTATTCCTTGCATGGAGAAGGATCTGTTATAGGATATTGGAGGATTTGTGGCCTATATATTGAGGCCTAGGTAGTCCATGATTTTCATCTTCTGATTGAAGATCATTAGAGTACAGAGAGAGCAGGATAGCTATTGAGTTGATTCTTTTTGTATTGTGAAGAGGATTTCCACTTGATTGATAATACAATGTTGGGGTTTTATGCTGGTGCTTTCCCCAGTGATATATTCTAGTTATGTGTGATTTATTTCTCTTGATCAGTTATGCATGTTTCTACTTGATGTTGCTCATGAATTCTATTATGCTTTCGCTTAATGTTTTGTAGAAGTAGAACAAGTATTATGCTTTAAGACATTGCATATATCGATTTCTTCTACAAGTGAAATTTCTACATGGTATTAGAGCTAGCTAATTTGTAGAAAAATTCTACGAAAATTCTGCAATAAGCATCTCATCCCCAAGACTAAAATGGGTGGCTAGTTTAACAAATGTTGGTATGTTAGATACAAGTTCAATGTGGTAGTTCTAATTATAAAGCTTATGGGAACTAGTGTTATAACCTATGAAAGATGTCTTGGTTTGTCTAGTAGTCATAAGGGTTGTACACATTTCAAAGTGACTTGTATACCAAGATGTTTAAAATCTACACAGTTTATATGAGAAAACATATTAGTATGAATCTTCTAGATTTTTCCCCATATTCAGTTTACATGGGTTTTGGTTGAGCCTCTATAAACAATTGCTTTCATTGTAATCTAATCATAACCTCAAACTAGAGTTGGATGAAGAAAAATCACAAATATATGATGCCTTTAAGGGTGCCATTATTCATTCATTCATTTGTACATCCACAAAATAATTTATCTCAATAATATTTATCAAGAAAAATATGTTTACATAATATGAAACAAAATCATTGTAATTTTTTGCACTAGAAAAATTACAACTTTTTATTAAGATAGTCTAAAGTTACATGTGCACATGCTATGAGGCATTCAACCTCTTAGTAAAAAATGTGGTACTAAAGAAAAAGGGCTCTAAATAAACTAGTGCAGTCATATTTTGTCAAGTTTCTTTCTCTTTTTTAATATGTATTTATCAAGGATGTCTTGATCTTGGCATCCTTCAGTTGTTGTGGTATCTATTGTAATATGTCTTGTAGCTGACCTAGTCCTACGACTATGCTATTGCAAGTGGGGCCAAGCATCAATTGCAAGAAGAAATAAATGTTAAATTCATATTTATAGTTATTATTATTACAATTGTTTTTAATAAAAAGAGTAGTAGACTATTATTTACCTACTTCGGTAGTGGAGGGAAGAAGAATACTTTCGGATGTGGCCATATGTTCCTCCTCTTCTCTGGCCACATCATGTACATTCTCTAGTGTAGAAACAAGAAAGGTTATAGTTAATACACCATTTGCATTTAAATATTTTTAATTTTATTCCACACTATAAATTTTTTATAACATGTGAAATACCTCCAGTACCGAGCTCAACACCAGTCTCAAGATCAGGCACTCTATCATCTGTGGTCTCATGTGTTGTATCTACATTGCTTGCCTGCTTTTTACAATCAAGCACATTACATTATGGTGAAAAATAACAACAAATAGATTGTACAAATAATTATTTATAAATGATATTTGTTGCTTTTATTTTCCTAAGTGTTAGGTTGGGTGGTGTAAGATTGAAGATGCCAAGCTTGTACTCTGTTCAAACACAACTTGATAGTCATACTTGAAAGAAACTTTAGGTCTTCCCTCGTGGGAGCCTCTTTGAATTGTGACCCCTACAATTTTGCATTAGAACATGATTTTTTCTTCTTCTATGATATCAAATTAAAAGTATTAACAATTTATAATTTGGATGCAAATTATTTTTTTATATACTTACAATTTTTTTTGACCAGTTTCGAGTAACCACCCGGGTGAAGATGATGCTTCCCATGTTTTGCTATTCTAGCCATTGTGGCTTTGGAAGTATCTGGGATCCTATATTTAAAACATTGAAAAACTTAATTAGATGATGTAATGATGATAAATCATCATAACTACATTATTAAAAGTGCCTCATACCTTCCTGGTTGGGGTGTAGTCTTCCCTACTTTTCGAAGTTCCTTCTCGTGTGCATCTTCCATGAGCACTCTCCACTCCATCTCTGGAATCGATAGAGGGTGCTCATGCAACCTGGTCCTTCCCAATTGAGACCTATACAAGTATTGCAAATATTTAAAATGTAGGTATACCTTTGAGGTAACTCCAGATTTGTTGAAGGTACCCTCACCGAACATGCAAACCATCCTGTTAATAAGTTAATATTTTAATATGGAACTTGTGGATTTCTAGTTTGTGCAAATTTTTGGCCCAAATATTTCTAATGTTATGTCATACAAATGCCTATAAAATACATCATTTCCAGCAAAACAATATTATCATTAGTTTAAAATAATCACAAACAATACACTAATTTCATTTAAGTTGTACTTAATATTTAAAAAAATTCTTAAATGCCTGGAAGTTTCTCTATTTTCATGGGGAAATTATCATCATCTACCAAAAATGTGATAGGTAGTGATCCCGTGATAGTAACATGGGAAGATTTAGGAAAACTCGCTTCAAGTTGTGCAAGCGAATCATGCTCTCCATCCACAACATCATGTGTAGATCCTGGCATATGTTGTTCAGGGGGTGCACATCTTGCTGTGGGTGGTTAAGTGGGTGTAGTTGTATCACTGATCAATAACTCACTCACAGGTGGAGAATCAACGCTGCTACCAATGCCGACCACAATAGTCATAGCATGAGGATCATATTCCACCAAAAACTCATGTAAAATAAAGAGTGTTTTTAAAAAGGATGAGATAAATAATTCATAAACAAAAAATGGGATAATTAAATGACTTGCTCACCCCATATTGTCGAACTTGTTGTAGCAAGGTTACGAAAGATTTTTATTTCACCTTTTATCTCATTTGTATGAGGCTCAATCAGAACTAAAGAATTAAGTTTCTTGTTTTCTTTTATTTTAAGCTTCTTTATTGTTTCGATTGGATTGACAAACATAAAAAATGCTTCATCAATAACCTCTTCCTCACGAGCATCTGTGTATTTCTCTACGGCTGGTGCCTTCCCCTTATCACCATGTTTATCAAATAAGTTTAATTTGCAATTCATCCACAATTAATCATTATAATAATAAGAAAACCAATACTGACATATGTCTAAATTTATATAGAAACTTCACATTATATCATGGCCAATATAAAAGGTTCTAAATTTATAAAAAATTCATAATCTTGGAAGCTTCTTGCAAGAGTCATTATGATAGGATCAATATATTATTCCATATTGTCTATAAACAATACTTTGAAAAGGATGAATGAATGCATTTGCTCAAGTTGGTCATATGCATAATGAATCTTTCATTTAGTTATATGATGCCTAAAAATATGAATTTGAATTACTCTCTAATGGATAAAATGCTACTTGTATAGATATATCTCGTGGTTATATTATTTTACGTACAACTACATTGATGTTTATCTACTGTGATGTTGGTGACCTTTGATCTTGATTAACTTGACAGAATATTTTAACCATGACGTATTAAAATGTTTCCTTAACTTACAAGATGTCTAACAATATATTGTAGTAAATGAAACTCATAATATACAATACACATTGCCTACAAGTTTGGTAAAATTGAATACATACCGCCCCCATAATAGCAATATTTGTTTTATTCTATTCAAATGATAATCAATGAGAAACTCTTCCCCTACAGCTATTGATTTAATGGCACATACGAATACATAGTTTCCTTCACGTCCTCGAATATGCAATTGCATTTCCTATTTTTGGTGACGGACCATGTACTATTTATAAACCCTACAAAGTTCCTTGTCGCTTTTGGCCTTCCACCAATATACATAGTTGCGCCTTTATTTTCATCAATATTTTCATTGTATATAATTTGTGTCCACTCCATATCTTTGCATAATTTTGGTATACTGGACTAGCCATGCCCAATCATCGTATTTGTAATGGGGTTTGACATACTCCATCAATTCAGTTAATCCTCTGCAACATACCTTTATTCCATCCATGGACAATAGCCCCAAACCATATAATGATGATGGGGAAATGTGGTATATCCTTTCATTGACAGAAAAATCAGTGTTTATTTCAGGAAGATCCTTGGGTTCCCATTGTTTCACTAGATGTTTGTACCTTAAGGGAAACTCAATGTAATCTATGCTCTCATTATCATAAGAACATGACCCCCCTTTAGTGAGAAACATTTCCATGCATCTATGGAATTTTCTTCTAATATTTTCACCTCTAGTTGATCTTCACCTGCTAGACGATGTAGAAAATGTTTGGTCAATTTCTTCTATCCTACCTAAACTTTTGTCACTCGACGAAGATAGATCTGACAAATACATGTTTGGTTGAACGCCCTATAACACTCCATAAAATGAAAGAAACTATTAGCGAGTGTCATAATAGATGTTGAGAAACATCTTGACGAAACCACAAGAACATTATAATAGTACAAGTGAGTTACAAGGAAGTTGTTTGCATTTAAAATATTCAAGTACTATTTAAAAACTTGAGAAATTGAGAACCTATTAATCCGAACCAATGAACTCACTTGATAACTTGAGAACTCAACATAATCTGATATTATTTAATCTTCCATTACAAAAAATTACCCACATACTTTGATATGTTGAAGAATGTAACTAATTTCGGTCTTCATAACTGTCATTTGGCTCATGTCATGATATAATTCTTATGTATCTATCAAAAGAAGAAAGAAAATGAATTTTTTAAATCATGGGTTTCATGCTCAAGTCACTTTATCATTAGGTCAAGCATCCATTGAATGGTACTAGGTTTTTTAATGAGTCAAGATTCCTTGTCATATTGTAAAATGTCCTTTTGGGAATTTGTATTAAGGAAAGAAAATGTATTTTGAAATTAGAAATGTCTAGAAGGCTCCCAAGACCAAGTCAGCTAGCCAAGGAAAAGTCAACCTAGAGAGGGCTAATGGAGCCTCTTGGAAAGGATATATAAAGATGGATATTTGACCTATAATGAGAGACACATCAAGATTTTAAAATTTTGTAATTTGTCTTCTAATGTTCACACATGTGAATACCCTATGGTTTCTAGGGTTTCCTCAGGTCCAAAATTGTAGGAGGTGTTGTAAGTTGCCTTGGTGAGCACGAAAGGCTAGAAGAGTGTTATGGAACCAGCTCAAGAAAAGATAGAAAAGATAGATCAACGCCTTAGAATTTAGCCTCTTCGAGGGGGCAACCTCCTTTACATTACATAAATGAACAATTCTTGGATGATTCAAATGACAAAACCTCCTTTCTATATATAGGAGTCTAAGGAGTCACAATATAACCAGCCGACCTAACAATAATAATATAAAGCCACAAAATAACAATAGAGGGATTCTATGGGGCACAGTAATAACAATATGGGGATAATAGGGGCACAACAATATAAATAAGGGGTATAACTACAATAGTAATGGGGTAATCACTAGTATTATAGGGACCCAACAAAGAGGCATCATCTTGAAAAGATATTATTTTTCTTCCCTTGGAGATATTTTTTCACTACACCTGGAGGCCTAGAAAATCTCATCATGCAACATATATCATGAATCATAGTTCTCTTGTTATCATCATGTATCAAATAAAACTTTGTCCCAAATTGAGGGAGAAACTCAAAATGGAAACATAATTGGTGTTGATCCTATGGCTTATTTGAATCAACATGCTCATGTATATTGGGAATTGAAACTAGTTTCAGTATTCATAATTGTCATTTGTCTCATGTCATGACATAATTATTATATATTGATCAAAAGAATAAAGAAAATTGTAAAAATAAAATTTTATAAGGCATGGGCTTCATGCTTGAGTATTGGTCAATATGTCAGGCATCCATTACATGCCTATAGGATTGTCTTGAGTCAAAAGGTCATTTTCATTATGTAAAGACCCATTTGGGCACTTGTATTGAAGAAAAATAGCATTTTGTATTTTGGAAAAATGTTTATAGTGCTCCCAAGGATAGTTCAACTAGCTAGTTGAAGTTGGCCTCACATTGGGCTTAAAGAGACCTTGAAAGGCTATATAAAGTAGACATTCGACCTCCTTTAAGAGACATCACACGTGGACTTCATTTCAGTTCAAGTCCACAGATAAGAATAAATGTGAAGTACAAAAGAAGGAGAGATGAGTTTAGTTGAGGAGCAATTTTCCCTAGAAAACATTGAAGGTTTGTAACATGTGAAGCTCCTATTGAAAGTTGTAACTAGAATTGGTCTTCATGATTGTATTTGGATCATGAAATGATGTATATGTTATGTATTTATCAAAATAAAATAAAATAAAAAAAAAAAAAAAAAAAAAAAAAAAAAAAAAAAAAAATAATAATAATAATAATATAATAATATATAATAATAATAATAATAAATTTATTAATGAATGGGTTTCATGCTCAAAGTTTTTGGTTCCTAGGTCTAAGCACCCATTGAGTGCTATAGGGTTTTTGTCTTGAGTCAAAGTTCATGTCATGATGTAATAGAACCAATTAGGCTCTTGTATTAAGAGGAAAATATTATTTTGATGTTTAGAAAATTCTAGAAAGACCCCATGACCAAGTCGACCATCCATGATAAAGTCGGACTAGAGAGGCCCACTCTATCCCTTGTGAAGACTATAAATAAGACTTCAACCTCCTCTAGTGACACACATCTTGGCATTTGATCTACGATATAAAAGTAGTACAAGGAGGATAGAAGAAAATAAATCACCCTAGCAAAGAAAATAAGAATCTAAACAAAATAAAGAAGTATGTTATCCTACTATTATTGTCCCACTCGTGCAAGTTTATATGATTCTTGGGTTATTGCAGTTTCCAATTTTTGGAAGCTGAAGTTGCAGACCTGATTAATGAAGCCGAAATTTAGGGAAGTTACATTCTTGGTAAGGTCAACCTTGTTGAATCATTGGAGATCTTGTTTTTGTTCAAGGAATATTTTTTTGTGGTTGCCTTGGTCTTGGGAAGTCTTTGTCCGGCTTGTTTGGTGGCTAGCTTGGTCTTGGGAAGTCTTTGTCTAGATTTTTTAGTGGCTAGATTGGTCTTGGGAAGGCATCGTGATGATTCAAACTCTTAATGCTTTATCTTCTAATAAGGAGAGAGATTTATTGAGCCTATTTAAAATTTGTTATCTTTAAAATTAATAACACATAAAACATGATCAAATTCTATCCAGATTTTAATTAGAATTACTGTTTTTTATTGCCACAATTTGAATGTCTATGTGATTCTAGAAAGCAATTCTCATTTCGCTTGTGCATGTGTACCTAATACTGAGATAGAATAGGTGAGGATAATTGACAATCATATTAAAAGTAAATCTATTATATGTTCTCTTACTTATAGCTACTTTTCCTTTTGGTTAGAAAGCAAATGCCTAGTAGCCTAAGCTTTTGTGGGCATGATCCTCATATTCATTTTTATAGAGGTGCTTGCCCTATACGATTTGATTATGGGCATTATTTTATCATCCCGAGTTGGTTAATCAACAAATGACTGATGCAAGTTTATAATTGAATTTTTTTGCTTTTTGGATTTGAAGTTTGTAACAACTACAAACCCATATTGGGTTTCTTTCTCTGTGTCACATAAATTATTTTAATTGGCCTATTTTTTTAAAATTGTTTTGTAAAGGGTTGGTTACTTGAAGTAGATTTACTTGGGAGAGGGAATTATTTTTTCCTTCTTTACTTAGATATTTTTTAATAATGGCCTACTCTCTCTCTATCTTCTAGGTTCTATATTCTTATATAGGAATAATTATTACACTATATCTATAGCTATCGCTTTGACGCAATCAAAGGATTTTGATTTATGCAAAATAAACCTTAGTTATGTTGTTATTTGGCCCTTAGAGTTCATTTCTATTTTGATGATTTAGATGCAATGTTTTAGAAGTTCATAGGCATTTATTTTGGTAACAAAAATATTTTAAATTGTTTTTATTTTGAATTTTATTTCATCATTTAAAGCTAATGTTGAAAGGAACTCCAAAACTATCTACAAAATATATTTTGTAACCCACTTTGACGACTTGATTGTATACCAAAGGAATTTTTGTGTGCTATTTTTGTTTTTATTTTGCAAATATACATGGAAAGAAATAAATGAAACTCTATGGATGACCCCCTAAGGCTGGAAAACACCAACCTAAATGAAGAGAATAATTTGCATGTGACATTATTTGACATATTCTTCTAAATGTTACACTGAAATTTCAACTACATTTTCATCAAGTTACTCACTTTTCTAGGGAGTGGATTTATGTGCCAATAGATTACTGAGAGCTAGCATGTCCAACAAGAAATGACAACGTAGGAGATTGGGGAGAAGCCATCATTTGTACACAACATTTTGGTTGACAAGTAGGGCTTGGGGGTAGCTGGTTGACGAGATCAACTTATGGTTGGGAGGACTGTAATAGCTCTTGATACATTCCCACAAGGAGATTGCGTATGTATTCTATTAATTTCAAGCTAGTCACAAAGGAGAGTAGAATATATGAGAATATATCTAAGACATAAAGGAGAGAATTTTCTATTGGTGGCTCCTAGATTGTACAACACTAAATTTTGATAGGTAAAGCTCTATCAACAAAACTAGAGACTATAGTGTGTGTAAGGTAAATTTTTACACATAATCTTGAAAGTATATTTTCACAGGTACATACTTTTGATACAATAGAGTAATAGAGTATGGTGTTCATAATATGGTTCTTAGTTTGAGTTCTAGTCATACAAAAGGTGATGTGGCTCAAGAGAGAACTCTAAGCTAGTTTCCATAAAGGGGTGGAAAGGTTAAGCACCCTTACTCTTAACGAGGTAACAATCTCGGGTTATTAAATAAATAAGTCATAGGAAGGGGAGGCAGGTCCCTCACAATCCCTGCCTAAGACACCTAGAATATATATGGGTAGTTTTAGTATGTATGAGCTATATATATTTATTTATATATGTGTAACTTAATCCTGATATGAATAAATCACATGGTAGATCTAAGACTTTTGTGATCCGTAATGTAGATAGACGTCTTTCAGACTAATCACATTATTAGGATTTGGTCGATGTTTCAAACCAACTAATGTGGTCCATCCCCAGTTCAAGGTGAAGAACCAATCGATCTTAAGGAATAAAAGCACAAAAGAAGATTTAATAAAGAACAATAAATAGACAAAATATATTGTGTGTCAATAAGTTATTATGCATTTACTATATTCATTTCTAGCAACAACAAAAACATTGTATTAATTGGGTAACATTTGTAAAGAACGAAAAGAAAGAAAATTGAGTATTCTAGCTGCCAAAGAACATAAGGATCACAAATAACTCATGCGGAAACATTATTTATCTTGCTGGAAATTACATATGAAATTACCATATAATGTACAATATATATCGACACAAAAAATTCCCAAGTGGAGAGGAAATAAATCTTTTTATACAGTCAAAATCATATTGAAAATACAAACAAGTAGTTAAACAATAAATATCCATCGTGCATTACAGGGGAGCTACTACTCTCTGGTGGGCCTCAACACATTAACAAACATATTTTTTTTTTAATGTTTACGGGTTCTATTAATAAAAATGTAGAAGTGTCAAACTCTCTCTATATGAGTAAAATCTATATTCATAAATAATATTGAAACAAAAGCAATGTTGATAGAGGAACTAAGTACTTGTTCAACTAGTCATAATAATTAAATAAATACAAAGGTACAAGTAATTATTACTAAATATGTTCAAAGAAATAGGTTGGTACCCTTCCATAGCAAGGCTTGAATAAACTAGTTAAAGGAACCCTTATCATTCAAAACTCTAAGAAATTCAAGAATCCCATAAAGTGGTCTCATCCTGATGGTTAAAAAACACTATCCAAAAATAAGAAAAACTTGTAGGATCTTCTTTCTAACCCATATTTATGTCAATAAGCATTTTAAAAATCAATAGCTAGTGAAAATCTATTAGGCATAATCCCTCTCTTTTCTCAAGAACTCGTCACTCACAAGTGGAGAAAATTCCATTTATATCTGCTATCATAAAACAGTGAGCTGGTACCTCAAGATGATCTGCCAAATCTAAATCTAACATATAAGAAACCTCCTTCTTCATCTTCCATCACTCAACCAAAGAAACAAGCACTCAATTTGTAAGGTTTTAACTCTTGCCATAGGGGAATTATCACCGAATCAGTCTTATTCCTCTTCCTATTAGAAAAGGTTCTTCCATATTTACTTACAAATTCAATAAAACATAATAGCATAAGTAATACAAAGAGGTCGAACAAGACAATGTTGCATAATGCAATTCAAGTTAAAACTTCTAGGGTTTTGAGATTACAGTCATGAGTAAGATTTTCGAGCTTATAGTCATGGGTTAAGATCCGTGAGCCGATTCTATGAAGGGTTGACAAAATGCCTTCTTTTAAAAAAATAGCATACAAAGGAACCCAATTTTTATCTTACTGACATATTGAAGATAGGTGTCCAATGATTCCTTGCTTGAATTACCTTATGCCCACTACTCGAATGCCCTCATACCCATTGCTATGCCTTGATCGAAATCCCTTGTTCCCACTGCTCAAACTCCCCCTTGGCCTCCTTGAATTCCCTCATGCCTCCTTGTTAAATGCCCTCGTGCCCTCCTTGATTCCATGCTTTCTCACATTGAGTACTAAGCCAGGGGGGTTGGGTGACCGATAAGTTAGCATGACCACATAATAAAAGTGACATGCTAGTGCATGATTATTTAATAAGTACGAATGTACCCATGTATATTTGAGACTAAAAGGAAGTGGACAACCAATCCAATAGTCATTCATTATTCAGGGGTTATCCTTGCTTCGTCTGCTTAGTTTCCCACTAGATTGAAAGAGGTTTAGGGGAGGAAGGCAGTGAAGATTCCAACGTCGTGAGAGTGGTGATAAAAAAAATCTAAAGTTAGTTAAAATATGATCCTAGATGAAACTTTGTCACACATGCATAGGTGAGAGCACAAATTTTCATAAAAACACATGAAAATTTCCTCATATCCATTCTTAAAGAAATTAAGAAATTTATAGAATGTGGTGCACATGATTAATATTAATTAAGATTAATGAATTAACTCTAAATTGATCAATAATGGTCAAACAAACTTAGATGAGTAGGTCAAAAAAATGTAAGATGACTTTTGTGAGGAGAAACTAATAGAAGAAAGGCATCCCTTGATGATGTTAAAATAAGTTTTAATGAAAAAGTGTATGATTAGTTCCTCTACATAGTACCCACTTTAATTCACAAATTCTTGATTGTCCAAGACATTTGGAACATTGTTGAATCCCAATCTCCACTAACAAGACTAAGTAGCACCTAATAGAAAAAATGGCATTCTAGGTGGGAATATGTTTTGAATGCTAGTTGAAAAATTGCTCAAGAAGATTAGGAATACTTATAGAAATGAATGGCTAATTGTGGTACCTTTCTCAACTAGTAAAAGTAATTTTGGCTTTTTGGTAGGGGGTGCCAATTTGTGAGAATGCCTAAAATGGAGTAACCTTAATTGTTACACATTGAAGAGTCATTATACTGAGGAAAATGAGGTAGTCAACTACAAGAGAGTGAGAGCATGCACTAGACGAAGAAAAAAAGAAAAGGACACTCAAAAGAATGCAATCATACAAGACAACGATTAATATTCAAAAAGTTGGAAGGTACAAAATCCAAAAGAAAAGCATAGTGATGCATGATGTTGCAAATCATCATCAATCCCAAAGAAAAAATCCTCAACAATGGCAAGTCAATGGAGTGCTAAATCGGTTTGATGATTACACATGGGAAGAATCCTTGATGGTTCCTGAGTTGAATGGAGATATAAAGTTGGTAGAGGTAGGCATTGTCACCCTTTGATTGGTAGAGAATGTTGAAAGCATAGAGGTTGAGAGTTAGGACATATGATATGTAATGATCAAAATCCTTATGTAATAAGTCATCTATGTTCAATAATTCCTTGTGTTTAATAATTCTTTTGGGAACATTTACAAGTATGCTCTTGACGGTCTCTATAGTGGTATCAATTAGACAACCATGTAAATGTGAGAGATATGTTGTTTGTTGTGAAAAAGTGAAATTGGTTAAGTATTGAAGGATATGATAACATACTACTCCACATAAAAGATATTATAAATTTATCCCTTGTATTGTTTACTATTTGAGGAGGATACCTCAATTTTTTTCAAACATTTTAAGGAAGTGATGCAACCACAAACAAGACATTTTATATACTATAAAGATAAAACTTGTTAGATTGATGAAATCAACCTTCTACTAAAATCAACCAAAGTTGATCAATTAAACACTAAGAAACCATTGAATATCCTATGACTAGATCCACCTACTACAATATAGTAAAAAAATCCTCCTCCTCAAACAAATGTTGCACCACCATCTACCCCTCTACGAGGGTGATGAAGATATTAAAAATCATTGGATCATATGCGAGAAAAATTGGGTTGTGATGGATATACCACACACAAATAAAATCAAATTGTAAAGTGTGTTGGAGAATTAAAGAAAATAATGTTAACATGATTTATGAATTTTAAGGAGAATTAAACATAAACAAAAACAAAAATTGAAGTGAAGGACATTTTTTTATCATTCCTTAAAACTCAATATCTCAAACATCTAATAGCTCAAAAAATAAAAGTCACTAATTAGATGCCTTGTGAACTTTTGTTGGAATACAATGAGAGGTTTATACATATTCTTAACCATATCCCATATATGATCAACAAGTACTTGCTCATATATTTGTTCATAGCATGCCTTCTACAAAATATAAGGGGTACTCTTTGAATACATGAAATAAAAACTTTACAAGATGCCCTAAAGAAAGAATAATATATAGAATCATATGAATATTGGTCTATCCCATAATTATTTGATAGAAAAGTTGAATAAAAGCTTGAGATGCTTCAAAAATGACTTAGAAACTTGACCCTTTAATGAAGTGGCATATGGTGTACAATATGTACAAATGAAGGTCACTCTAATTAATACTTTTGAAAACATAGAAATGACTAATAGAGACTCAAATGTTAGCCTAAGTAAAAGTTGTATATTTCTACAAGATATGCCCAAATATTACGAGTCACAGAATAAAAGATTGTCCACATAATTTAAACAATGCAAAGCCAAAGTTGTGTGTTATTTGTTGACAGGAAACTCATTCTATTCAAGAATGTTGACAGAGCACCATGGATTGAAAAAGATTTTGTGATTAATAAGCGAAGTGTTATATTGTTTCTATGGTGAGTTTTCCTCAAAAATCGATGTGTTCATTATTATGGCTATTTAATTGATTATATTTATTCTTACATTTGTTTATGAATTAAAGGTTATATTGATAATTTATGTTTGTGAATGGATATGAGTTGTTATATTGGTTATATTAGGCTTGGAATACACCATATTTAGCTTATAATATATCAAGTTTAGGAGTTTATTGAGAAACTCCTAAATCCTATGGAAACTAAGTGAATCATATTGACTATGTGTGTATTTGGAGAACTCCAAACAAGTTTTAGAGGGTAATTTTGTTCAAGGAATTTGATTACTCCAAGTAATAATGAGAAGAAGCAAGTCACCTTTAAATAATTTTAATGAAACCTTGAATAAATATTCAACATGAGAAATAGAGTGACTACTAGAATTAGATATAATATGATAATACTAATAAACATTTATACAAGGTTTCATACCATGAAATTTTTTATGGGACATTGTTTATCAAGTCTTAGTTTTTAAAGCTTTTTTAAACCACGTGTGCCTAACCGTTGTGTCGCTTTGTTCACCCATCGCCCAACTTGGCCGGTATAAATATGATGGTGATGATGACAATGATGAAAAATATGGAAGTGAATGGAAGTGAAGGGTGAGGATCTTTCTCAACCTTTGGACTATGAAGTACATTATAAGCCTGCAACTCGTAAATAGTAATAAATAATTTTAACTCCTTGACATTTATATATGTTATAATTTTGTTGTTTGATTATTGAATTATTTTTATGAGTCATATTTGAGTCTCAAAACCCTCCCATATCATCAATGCATGCATCTAAAAAAACAAAAAAAATCATGGGCAGTCATCGACCAACATTACTTCTTTAGTGCGATCGCCCCTTGCCAAGTCAATTTGTCCCACCAACTTGTCGCACATGCACCTCTATTGGTCGGACACCTTGGCGTTCCCATTACGTGATGCCCCCATGGGTACCCGCTCACCCCACCTTCATGCGGGTGCGCCCAAGGTGCATAAATTCTCTCTGTTGTGCCAATCAGTGAACACAAATCATTAGATCAGTAATGAAAACAAAATATTATCATTTGTTTGTAACGATAAACCAAATTTTAACACCTAAAAATTAATTTGGTTAATTTTCTAAAAATCATTATGAGACCCCCTTGTGGGAACTCTATTCATGGGCCGGCATTACTTATTTGTGTGGGCATCCCTTGCCAAGTTGGGTCGACCCACCAATTCAATGCACGGGCACCCCTATTGGGCATGCACCCTGGCATGCCTAACAAGTGATGCCCCCATGGGGACCCGGGCACCCTACCTTTATGCGGGCATGGGTATTCACCCTACTGTGAAAATTAGTGAACAAAAATCATTAGCTCATCAAGGACAATAAAATATTATCATTTTTTATTTTCATGCTTCATGATCAATCAAGTATAAACCAATTTTTAACACCCAAACATTAATTTAGTCAATTTTGTAAAAATCATTATGAGATCCCTTATGGGAACTCTATTCATGGGAAGTCATGCAATGACATTACTTCTTTTGTGTGGGCACCCCTTTCCAAGTTGGGTTGACCAACCAACTTGTCGCACGGGCACCCCTACAGGGCGGTTACCTTGGCATTTCTAGTAAGCGATGCCCCGATGGGAGCCCAGTCGTCCCGCCTTCATGTGGGCATGCCTAGTGTGTGGGCATTTACCCTGCTATGAAAATCAATGAACACAAATATTCATCAACTCATCAATGACAACAAAATATTATCATTTGTGATTTCCATGCTACATGATCCATATTCAATTATAAACTAGCTTTTAACATGTAAACATTAATTAATTAATTTTCTAAAAATCATTATGAGACCCCCTTGTGGGAACTCTGTTCATGGGCATTCGTGGGACAACATTACTTATTTTGTGTGGGTGCCCCATGCCAAGTGAGGTTGACCCACCAACTCGTTGCATGGGCACCCCTGCTAGGTGGGTTCCCTGATGTGCCCAGCACGTGATGGACCCATGGGCACCTGATCTTCATGTGGACATGCCCAAGGTGCATGTGTTCGCCTTCATGTGAAAATATATGAACAAAAATCATTAGCTCATCATTGACAAAAAAAAAATTATCATTTTTTATTTCAATATTGCATTATCAATCAATTATAAACTGACTTTTAATACCCAAACATTAATTTAGTTACTTTTATAAAAATCATTATGAAACCCCCTTGTGGGAACTCTATTCATGGTTAATCATGGGTCAACATTACTTATTTTGTGCAGGATCCCCTTGCCTAGTCAGGATGACCCACCAACTCGTCACACGGGCTCCCTTGTTGGGTGGGCACCTTGGCTTGTTGGCCAACACGCGATGCCCTGATGGGTGCTCATGTGCCCCGCCTTTGTGTAAGCATGTCGAGGGTGAGAGCATTCACCCTGCTGATAAAATTAGGGAACAAAAATCATTATATCATCATTGAAAACAAAATATTATAATTTGTTAGTGCCATGTTGCATAATCAATCAATTATAAACTGAATTTTAACACCTAAAAATTAATTTAATTATTTTTCTAAAAATCATTATGAGACCCTTTTATGGGAACTCTTTTCATGGGCAGTCATGGGCCAACATTAATTATTTTGTGCGGGTTCCCCTTTCCAAGTTGGTTCAACCCACCAAATCATCACACAGGCACCCCTGTCGGGCGGGCTCCCTGGTGTGCCCAATGCGCGACTCCCCCATTGGCGTCTGGGTACCCTGAATTTGTGTGAGTGCGCCTAGGGTGCAAACATTCATCCTACTGTGAAAATCAGTGAAAAAAAATCATTATCTCATCAATGACAACCAAATTTTATCATTTTTTATTTCCATGATGGATGATCAATCAATTATAAACTCACTTTGAACACCCGAATATTAATTTATTTAATTTTCTAAAAATCATTAGGAGACCCCCTTGTGGGAACTCTGTCCATGGGCAGGGATGGGCCAACATTATTTCTTTTGTGCGGGTGCCCCTTACCAAGTCAGGCTGACCCACCAAATCGTTGCACAAGTGCCCCTACAGGGTGGGCACCCTAGTGTTGCCAACATGCGACACCCCCATGGGTTCCCGCCC